>BSBK01005652.1:942500-1055000 GCA_027943335.1 Chamaecyparis obtusa | reverse complement strand
AGCTTGATTTGGATAGAAGTAAAGAAGGATAAGGTTGATGAGTATGTATTGGATGCATCCATAATGGACACACCCTCTACTTCTGGATGAATGACTCTCATGGTCATAAGGAGAGCTAGATTAGCTCTAGACCCCTATGCAGCTATTATACTCACCCTCAAAGTATGTGCCTTTGGTTATAACTATTTGGAGAATAGTTGATGCTATATGTGAGAGGGCACCTCCTGATTGATAGAAAAAATAGAGATTAAAATTCTCTATTGCATTTCATGTTTACACGACAATCATTGATGGTAGAAAGTTGATTTAAAGTCATTGAAGATCAATTATTCACACATTTGCATTCGATTTCAAGCCTTTGGAGAGCACATGAGATCAAAGTAGTTTGTGTTGAGAGATTATAGTTGATTTCTTCAGTGAAAAGAAGTTAAGTTTGTTGTGAAGCCCTAGTTTAGATGTGACGGTTTAGAAACCCTTGGAAACCTATTTGAAGTGATTAATCAAGTAAGTTATGGCTACTCTAGTTTTTTTTGATGTTGCTAAAAGGAAGAGATATATTTTTAAGAAGCACCCTTTCAAGTCAGTCCTAGATGACCTAGAAGGAGAATTCTCTAGGACTCCAATGGGAGTTATGCACGTAGAGGACATATGCACATACATTTATTGCAAGAAGGCACTAGTAGGTCTAGATAGAATAAGGTTTCACCTAGATACAATGATGAATCCTGATAAGACATTCTTGGATGAGTTCATGCACTTGGAAAATAACCCTATTATTGAGTATGAAACATCATATGAATTCTATGAATCCAAATGGATTAAGATTCTATTGAGAAGAATTCATGATGACTTGTTCTGGATTGTTGAAGTCCCTATTCAAATAACTATTGATCTCATTCATGAGATGACAAGACTACCTAAGACTGGCACCATCCTTCCCACTGGAAAGGATGTCAGGAAACTAGTGGAACAGGCTTGTAAGTCACACAGTGATAAGCACAAGATGACAATTGAGCCAATTAAGGAGAAAGATATCAAACTAATGTCTATGATACTAGGTTACAAGTTTCAACATGCAAATAGGGTAAATAGTGTGTCTACAACCACTATTTTGACAGCTATCAGATTAGTGAAGGAAGATGGAGACTTCAAATTCTGTGAGATCTTGCATGCACAATTGATGGATAATATCAGGGCTATCAAACATGATAAGAGTAAGATATTCAGGTTTGGGTCACTCATCATCTATATGTACTTTCATATAGTTGGTAAAGTCTATAATCTATACCTTGACAAGAGTCTACCCAAAATGCCTCAAATATCATTGAAGGCATCATCAGAGAGTACCTTGAGGGACTTCATTGACTTAGTGTATCATATTAAAATGGAAGCACTTCCATGTTAAGAACATTTATCCCTCCAAGTAAGTGGTCTGGGGTCATGTCAAGCTCCTTAAATAGGTCTTTGCATGGATTTGGCTTTTTCAACCTATTATGCTTCTCTCTCCAACCATTTCTATCCTTTTCCTGGCACCTGGTCCTGAGAATTTGAGATCTATGACCTCAAGGTCAAGGTCGACCTCGACCCTACCCCTGGGTCCATTTATCAAGTTCTTGAGGTTTTGGGATATTAGGCTTCGAAAAGTTTTATTTTCCTTCTTCTGGGTTGGCTATTTCAAATTTTAGAATGATAAACTCTTAAATTTCATTTAATCTAGGTCCATTTCTAGGGGTTAAGGTTAATTGGGATTTAATTCTCCAATGTTTGCCCCTCTAGAAGTTTGTGCCCTAGATCACTATAAAAGGAGGCCTTCCTCTCTCATTTTCATATCCACTTTTCATGAGAAAGCATCCACTCACCATTGAATTCAAGAAAGTGAAAGCAAGCAAACATTCATCCACCTTCAAGCATTCAAGATCCAATTCATCAAGGAGATCCATTAGTAGCCATTGAAGGCTTCAAGATCTATGGAGCCCTCTTGTTGAAGATCTCTCCATCCATGTTCATCCAAAAATCTTCCTAATCCAAGATCCATTCAAGAATGGTGTTGAGGATCTAATGCCATTGATTTGAGACATCCTGTTAGGAATGGGAACACTGAGAGGGGGGAGTGAATCAGTGTTTACTATATTTTATCTTTTCACTTTAATCTTTATACTGAACTTAAATGATTAAGTACGAAAATAAACATTCACATAAACATGAAACATGAAATCAACACATGACACCAATATGGTTACGGGGAAACCCAAATAGGTAAAAACCCCGGTGGGAATTGACACCCACTAATATTCTGCACTAGTGTTTTGTGATCCTTGTTAGAAGATCCTTAACCTTGTTAGGAGTTGCTTTACAATTATTTAAGTATAGTAGACCTTGTCAAGGGTTAGACCCTATTAGGAGTCTTTTACAATAGTCCTTGTTAGGGGAGTGGACACACTATCCTAGAGCTCACTACTCAAGTGGTGAAGGCTACAACCTTCTGATCTTAGATACACACTATATCTACAGGATGAACTGTCATTGTGACACTACTTCTCAGATTAGTTCCTTTGATGCGCTGATGCTTTAACCTCTAGAAAATCTCTAATACATCTTCTAGTGTCTTCGCACACTTCTTCTCTTCTTATTACAACTCTCTATCAACTTCCATACCGAATACAATGGGTGCACCTTATATTTATATGCTCATACATAATAAACAACTAGGTCAGCCCTTAGACCTATTACATACAATGCTTCCAAATGAATTGGCTTAAGCATACTTAAAAAAACAAGTACATATGTTGGCAGCCTAAATACAATAGGTGCATAGCCTTTACAACATTACATTATATCCACAAACTAAAATACTAACTGTCGGGTTCATGCACTGTTCTTCTCTGGCACACACTGGTTGTGTAACTTCAAATGAATGTAAATTTCTCACCCTTGCACATCTGATCATGCACTCATAGACTAAGCATGAATATAGTCTAACCAACTTAACTTCCAAGGAACATACCTTAATTATTTAGTACGCGTTCGCTAATGCTCTGAGCTACAGGAACTTTGTACACTGTCTAGTCTTCAACACTTAACTGATTTATAATCTTCTCTTTAAGTGCACTGAATCCAAATTGCTATATAACTTTGTTGCCATAATGACAACACTATATCAAGTCATATACATTAGTATAGACAACTTTCCAACAATCTCCCCCTTTTTATTAATGGCAACAAAGGAATATAGCGAAGTTGCTAACTGTCCTTAATAAAAACTTTTGTTTTTCTATACATATACTTATATCTCCCTATACACATTATGAACCATATTCTATACACAACTCCCCCTTTGACATTAATGACAAAGGTGTTACAAAAATTGTATCTACATATACTCATTGAGGGAAAACATCTGGATATGCAATCGTAAGGTTCTGGATCTCCTTTTTTCCAAAAAGTTATCAAAGAGTTAACTATCTGGAGATGGGCTCATAATGCATATTGAAGCTTCTCCATCTTCTTCAAGTCTTTGGTAGGACCTTGATCATATGTTACCATTGTGGCATCAATCTCCTTGATGTTCTGATTGAGGATGTCTAATGAGGGCACAAGAGCATTCCTCAACTGAGTCTATCTAGATCTTATCTTGGCCATCTCTTTGTCTGCCTTCTCAATTTTCTCCAACTGACCTTGGTAGACATTTTTGCACATGTTCACATCAGTGGATGTGTCTTTCACTGAACTCTTCACCTGCTCAATCATAGCTTTTGCCTCTTGTATTTTCTTAAGATGGGCATCAGTAAGCTTATCCTGATCCATGCAGTCTGCAATGAATTTCCTTCCTTGATCAGCAAATTATTTTAAAGATGCTTGACCAGTCTTGAGTGAATTCAAATCTAGTGCAAATTTTGTCATCAACTCATTCAATCTCTTCTTTAGATATTTTTCTTCTACAACTTGAGATGTAGACTCTTCAAGGTTTGAAAAATTACTTTTGAACCAAGAAATGATTGTACTTACATCATCAACAGAGTGTACCTTAGACACTTTCTTGTCTATAGGAAATAAACTGTTCAATATGTTCACTGATTCCATAAGGAGATGATTTCTCATTGCTTTTTTCTCCTTTGCCTTCTCCATAGCTAGGATGCTGAACTTAATCAGGTCTTCTTCTCTCCATGAGTCCAAACTGGATGTGTTAGGTGTCAAACTTGACAACAATGCTAAGGAGGGAGTGATGGGAGTGTTATCCATCACTTCTATTTTTACCTTGGCTAGTTCAATAGAAGTTTCATCTTTCTCTTGTTCTTTTTCTTCTTCTTCTTCCTTTTCTTCCTCTTCCATTTTCTCTTCTTCTTTCTCATCTGTTATATTTTCAATCAATACCTCTTCTTGATGCATGGGAGGTGTGCTACTACATAAAATGTCAACTTCTTATGTGCTCACAAAAGCTTCCTCAAACTTGTCCAATTATGTGTTAGTGGCCACCATGTCTATCTCCACATTATCAATGATAATGGTGTTGTCCTTGAGTGATTCTGACATGGGAACAAACTTGTCTACCTCTAATTGTACTTCCACTGTAGGTGCTAAATCCTAAGGACCTATAGAATGTACTTTGATGGTCTCTGACCCTTTGGTAAGCTTTATGGGTACATTATCTATGGGCACAGTAGGTGGATACATGTTTCTATTCATAAATACCTTCTCAAAGGTTTTCTCTATCTCTTTTGCAATTAGCTCATAATTTTTATCCATTATGTTCAGAGTCCTTGTCTTAGTTCTGAGGTGAGGCTTCACCAAATCTAACAGCAATTTCTCTTCTTTTAGTTCACACACAGGAATGATATCATCAAGAATCTTTTCCCTTATCCACAGATCTTCCTCAATAGCTTGTCTCTTTTGGAATTCAAGGATATTCCATACCTTGTCAGGAATCATTGTTTTTAGTTCCAAAACTATCCTTTTGAACTTGATCATGTGCTTTATGATCATGCTATGGATATCTAACTTGTTAATTTCACTATACTTATCATAAAACTTCCCTACTTGATCAATTCTTCCTTCATCAACTATCTTGGCACTTAGCACGATGAGACTAGGTTTGAAGCTTACTTCAAGAGGTGCTTGAGTGTTCCTTTTGTTTCTTGTGACTCATGAGGATGGATGACTGGTGCCAACCTCTTTCTTCCTCTTGGGAATCACCTTATACTCAAGAGGAGCATTAAGGTCAATGGTTACCTTGGGTGCAGAAGGAGTATCATCTTCTTTACCCTTCTGACTATCATCTTTTTCAATTTTTACCTTCTTCACCTTGGGATCATCACACTTAGCTTCCACTGTGGATGTGCTCTTAATTTCCAAAGAAATCTTTTCATCCCTTGATTTATCAAGGTCTGCTTGAGATACACCATGAATCCTTAAGATCTCTGATGTGACTTTAGCAACCTTTCTTTTTGTTGCTGGGCAGTTAATTTTAGCATCTACTTCTCTAGTTTTCTCCTCATATGTTCCCCACCTAGGTTCATTAGGATCTTTGGGGGCTGATAGTAGTACATGCGCATATGCTTCAAGGACCTATTCCTCCACCTCATAACTAAGTGGATGAATCCACTTAGTTCTTGGCTCAACAGCTTCCATACAAGTTGTATCTATTTCTACCATAAAGAAAATAGTATCCTTATACTTTTCCACAATGCTCTCTAGAATTTTGTACCTCATTTGCATCTTGACCCTGAAGGTCTTCAATTCCAATGTTATATAATCTCTTAATGTGCTTTCAATGGATGCTTTGTTGGATATCTGAGGCATGGTTGGAATGGACTTGTCCAAATACAAATCTGATATTCCCAACTATATGAAGGTACATGTAAATGATTAAAGACCCAAACCTAAGTATTTTGGTCTTATCATGCTTGATGGCCTTGATGTTATCAATCAACTATGCCACAAGATCTCACATAATTTGAACTCTACATCTTCCTTCACAAGTCTAATGGTTGCTGGAATAATGCCCATAGACACACTATTCACCCTACTAGTGTGATGAAACCTGTATCCTAGTATCATTGACATCAACTTGATTTTTTCTTGTTCAATGGGCTCAATTTTCATCCCACACCTATCACTCCTTGACTTACAAGTTTTCTCAACCATTTTCCTAACATCCTTGCCCATAGGAAGTATGACATATTTCCTAGAAAGGCCTATCATCTCATATATCAAGTCATTGGTGATTCTTACTGGCACATCACCAATCCAAAACAAATCATCATGAATTCTACTCAAAAAGAGTTTTAGCCATTTTTTCTCATAGAATTCATATGGCATAGCATAATAAACAATAGGGGGGTCATTCCATTTGACATATTCATCCATGAATGTTTTTTCTAGTTTCAACATGGTATCCATGTGCACGCTTAACCTATCCAACCTTACTGGTTCTTTCTTGCAGTAGATATATGCCCTAATATCCTCAACTTGCATGATGCCCATAGGCATGTGGGAGAAAGCTCCCTCTAAATCATCTAGGGTTGACTTAAAAGGATGTTTCTTGAATACATATCTCTTCTTCTCAGTGACATCATAAACTATGGGAGTGGCCATGACTTACTTGTTTAGTCACTTTCCAGCTGTACTCTAAGATGATCGAAAGACTTTTGAATTGGTGTGTGGATCTAGGGTTTCTATAACTAACCAATTGCACTGATAATTATTGAAAATCACTAATAGATCAATCTACAAGTCTTCACAACAAATTCTAAGGCTCTTTCTACTCTCCTATCACTCTGAATTTGAATGCAATGAGAAATCAAATAACTTTATGTGTACTTTAAAGTGAAAATTCTGCCATTAATGCAAGTCATGTAAACTAGGTTGTCACTTCAAAATTTCCAACTTGAGCTCTGTTCACAATTAGTATGTGTGCTCTTGCACATAGGTACCTATTGTCACTAAGGATTGCACCATGTTTTGCTAAGTATTGAACCCAACAATCCTATGAAACATGGGACTATTCTCAAGCTATGGGTAACCTATCTGAGAATAGACCTCCAGATTAAGGGCCAGCTTTCCCTTGGATCACTTGAAACTTATCTAAACTTGGAGGGAAAATGGATAGAAAAAATGCTTGAAAATAAACAACTGCAACTTGAAATGAAAGGAAGGTGATCCACTGAATTTGAGGAGAAACCACAATTGAGAAATAAGTTCACTTCATCAACAATTCAAATCTAATTCACAACTCAATCCTACTTTCTTAATCCCTGATGAAATAAGGTACTTAGAATCTAGAAAAGGAAGGAAACTTCACAAATCTGATATTCTTGATTATACACAAACTACACCACTGAATTAAGACAAATTCTTGAATACCCACTTGAATCCAAAATGTAGATTAGGGATATAGAAATATCACAATAATCTCACATATGGCTTCAACAGAAAACCCAAAATTATAGGAGAACAAGAAGGATCAATTTTTATTGCTAAAAGAAATAGGTACAATTGTGTCTCTCAGAGCTACAACACTCATATCAGAGAGAAAAAGTGAAGAGATAACCTCAATCACCAAAAGGGAGAGGTATAAAAACAAAAACCAAATAATCTGCATTCAAACTCCACTACCTCCTAAGAATAGAAAAGTCAAAATATGGACCCATGAGGCAGCATCATGGTCTAAATGTCAGATTCCCAGATTCCTAGGGGCGAGGGAAGTGGGGGCCTAAAATTGAATAGTAAAAAATGACCATTACACCCACTAAGTCAGACCATTAATTAATAATCTAACAATGGTTTATAGAAATACCCATATTAATTATTTCTTTATGTATATTTGCACTCATCCATTCAATTCTGATAACGGCTGTGCTCACGGCCTGTGTGAGCTTAGATAGATGCTTTCTTTCTATTCTTTCCCTTCTATATAGTATACATACATGCATGTGTAGCTTTAGATGCAGTTCATTTCCTTTTACTTCCATGTACTTCACAATGAAATGAACACAAACTTAAAGAAGATCACCTAATAACACAAACTAGGTTATTGTAGCTCATTTAGTAATTAGGTCTCCAAACTTAAGAATGAGCAAAAATATGACAACATTCTCGCAACCTCTATGGAGTGCTTGCCTGCTAAGCCTCCTGACCAGCTACCTAATAGATCCATTGGGCACAGAGTCACTAAACCACAACTGAACCTAGCTTCTTTCAGATAACCAAGCCTTCTCAACAAAACTGCTAACTGCTAGAGATAACTTCTCTAGCTTATTGCTACTCACACCAACTAAAAACAACTAAAAGTAACTGCTGAAAACAACTTATGTCAGGCACTTAGGGAACACAGAAAGACAAAAGCTCCTAACTTACTAATGTACAGGGTAGAAAAAAACCTCAGAAACAAGCCTTGAGGTGAATCCCATTCACTAGAATGGGCAGCTCCTCTCCATCCATGCTAGCCAGCTGAAAAGTGTTATGGGCTTTGTATCCAATCACCATGAAGGGCCCACTCTAGATGGCATCAAACTTAGTATGCTTCCCTGGTTTATGTTTTACTTCATCCCACTTGAGGACTAGATCCCCTTCTTTAAAAAATTTAGGTGTTGCCTTCTTGTCAAAAGTTTTCTTCATCTAAGCATGATGAGCCTCCAGGTTCTCCAATGCCAGCTTTCTTGTTTCTTCAAGTTCAATAAGTTCAGCCAGTCTGACCTGCATAATATCTTCCTCCACAAGATCAATCTCTTTGATTAGACTCAATGTAGGCAACTTAGTAGATAGAGGGATCCTGGCTTCTTTTCCATATACCAATGTGTAGGGTGAGTTGCCTATAGACCTCTTGGGTGTTATTTTATCTGCCCACAAGGCCAGCCTCAACTTGTGGTGCCAGTCTCTCTGGTTTCCTTCTATAGTCCTTTTGATTATTCTCAGCAAGTTTTTATTTGTTGATTGTACTTGACCATTACCCTGAGGGTAATAGTTTGAAGAGGTACTCAGAAAGATATTATTCTTGAGTGCCCATTCTAAAATTCTAGTTCCCAGGAATGCCATAGCATTGTCAGAAATGATAGAATCTAGAGAACCAAATCTAGACACAATGTCTTGATAGAAGTTTAGGACAGAGGCTTCATTCACTTCCTTTAGTGCTACAGCTTCTATCCACTTGGTAAAATAGTCTGTGGCAGAAAGTATCCACTTGTGTCTAGCATTGGATGGTGGGTTGATGGATCCAATAAAATCTAATCCCCACTTTGAGAAAGGTTGCTCTACCTTGATAGGATGAAGAGGGAGGGCTGCCAACTTTTGTTTTCTAGAAAATAAAGCACAATTCTTACACTTCCTTACCCAATCAAATGCATCTTTTTACAGGCTAGGCCAGTAGTACCCAGCTCTCATCACTTTAAGAGTAGTGGTTCTGGCAAAAAAATGTCCACCAGAGCCTCCATCATGAAATTCTTCTAGTATTTTATTTACTTGATCAGTTTCAACACATCTAAGTAGAACACCACTATGATCCCTTCTATACAAAATGTTATCAATAACAATAAATGGAATGGATTGGAGTCTAAAGTACCTTCTCTTACTCCTTTCAAGGCCCTAAGGGCATTGACCAATTGAGATATAATGTTTCATTTCTGTTGTCCAGCTTGTGTTCTATCCAGCATTTTGGTTCATCAGGACAACCTCCTTCTTCTATTGGTTTGAGTCTGCTATTCCTTCATTTAGCTACTCACACAACCCCTTTCCTCTAACCAACTTGGTCACTTTAATCTGAATGTCATATTCCATGACTTTGGTGACCCAACCAGCCCTCTTATGACTCAGGTGCTTGTTCAACAAGAAATCTTTTATGCAAGGGTGGGAAACCATTAGGTGCACTATTTTATTCGATAACAAGTGCCTAAACTTTTTCAAACTCCTCATAATTGCTAAGACATGCTTTTCAATAGGAGTGTAATTAAGTTAATAACCATCTAGACCTTGACTGTAAAAAGCTACTAGTTGTTCTTGCTTCTCAGCATTCCGCTGAACTAACATAGCAGAGATACTATCATTGTCTCGAAAATCATATAGTATAAAATCCTTAGAAAAGTTAGGGTTTACCAAAGTAGGGGTAGATGCAATTGCTTCCTTGACATCCTCAAAACACCTTTTACCTTCACTGGTCCAATGGAAAGTTGAGTTCTTCTTCATCATTTAGGTCATAGGCTTTAAAAGTGTTGCAATGTTTGGAATGAACCTCCTCAAGAAGTTGATTCTTCCAAGAAAAATTTGTAATCCCTTCTTGTGAGCTAGCAGGGGTAGAGCCAAGATGGCTTTTACCCTTTCAGGATCAATGGTTGTCCCTTGTTTAGAAACAATGTGCCCCACTAGTCTGCCTTCATGGACAACAAAGATGCATTTTTTGGGATTTAGTGAGACTCCAAACTCTCTGTACCTCTCAAAGATTTGCTTTAGATGAATTAGGTGATCCTTTGTGTCTTTTGAGAAGACAGTTATGTCATCCAGGTAGACTAGAACAAACTTGTTCATCAGGCTAGCAAATGCCATCTCCATGGCTTTCTGGAATATAGCACCAGCATTAGATAGCCCAAAAGGCATCTTCCTGTATGCCATAGTGCCCCATTTAGTGGTGAATGCAGTTTTATATTGATCTTCCTCCTTAACCAGGACCTGGTTATAACTAGAAAAGCCATCTAATAGAGAAAATCTACCAGACCCTGAGACATACTTTAGAATCTATTCCATGGATGGAAATGGGTGATGATCTTTGAGTGAGGCTCTATTAAGGTATCTGAAATCCACACATAACCAAATTTCACCATTCTTCTTCCTAACTGGTACTAGATTAGAGACCCAAGAAGTGTGTTTAATGGGGAAGATAATGTTGGCCTAAATCATCTTTCTCAACTTTGTTTTCATCAAGACTTCTAGCTTAGGATTGATAGGTCTCTATTTCTATCTCACTGGTTTGGCATGGGGTTCTAGCTCAATTGTGTGTTGGGCTAAGTGAGGATCAAATCCCTTCAGGTCATAGTATTCCCATGCAAAGACATCACTATATTCTTGACATAATGAAATAAAGGTCTACTATTCTGGTTGTGTGCATACCTTTCCAAGCTTAAGGTATTTTTCCTTAAGAACCTCCATAGGCTGGTAGTGTTCTTCTTTAACTATCATACTAGCCTTGTCTCCCCTAAGTTGATCATCAGCATTAAATATAGACTCAATGTGACCAGTCCTTTAGGTAGTCTATTACTCTTCAACTATAACATCTAGTCACCATACTGATCGGCATGTTTTCTCTGGTTAATTCTGGAGAACTCAACTTCTTCTATCAGAAAATTGAAAATCTGCTCATCATTTTCAAAAACTTGCCAGCTTACTTGATTGTCTGGTATGGATGGTCTTACCAGAATCTTTATATGCTGAGAATTAGGATTTGGGACCTCTTTTGGAATATCATATTTTGCTCCCATGGCAGCCAACTTGTCTGCATGTTTGTTCTAATTTCTTGGAACAACAACCAGATTAAAAGCACAAAAATCTTCTGTTAAATCCCAAATCCTGTGCTTATACATCTTAAGTGTGTCATTCTTTGTGAGGTTAGTGTCACAAATTTGATTGAACACTAACTCACTATCACCTATAACTTCTAGGCATTTGATTCCTCTTTGTCTAGCCCATTCTAAACCATGAATCAATGCTTCATACTCTGTTGTATTATTGGTACAACTAAAATAAAAATGAACTACAGAGTAATACCTTTGCCCCTCTGGAGAAATTAGGATAGCACCACCTCCTGAACCAACTTTGCTTCTAGCACCATCAAAGAATAGCTGTCACAAATCATCACTCTGACCACCAGAAGGTTTGTTTTCCTTTCTCATCAAATCTGGTATCACATCACCTTCTTCATGAATGATATACATTCCAATGCTAGAGATCTCTATGTTTCTAAAAGGGTTATCCTCCTCCAAGTCTCTTTCAGCTCATTCATCTAAAGCAATATCAGGAATCTTCCCAATAGGGGTCCCAGGCTCAGAATCACTTGGGTCTTGTTCATGATACATCAAATTGGCATTTATAGGATTTGGGGTATATGGTTCAGCATGGATTTTTGCAAAATCTTCAAACTTGATCCTAACTCTAGTCCCATATCTAGTTCTAAAGTATAGATAAGATCAATCAGCTAAGAGATATCCTCCCAACCTAGCAGTGAACTCTCTGCTTAGAAAAATAGCAAAATGAGGAGGCAAATCTATGACATAGACATCCTGGGGAATGGAGAAATTGGGGCATTCATGTAAAGTGAGGCTCAAGTCCTTTATGACTCCCAAAGTACTCAGTGATGACCCATCCAACTAAACAACATGCCTATCTATTGGCTCATAAGATAATCCTAGTAGGTCTGCTAGCTGCTTAGAAATCATAGAACTACTAGCTCCTGAGTCTATCATATAGTTATGAACTAGATAGTTTCCAATGATAAGAGTTACATAGAAAGGAGGAGGCTTAACCTATGGGGAAACAATAGGCTGTGAGCTAGTTTCTTACTTGTGCTACTCCACTTGAGGTGTTTCAGCTACCAGAACCCTAGGCTGTTCCAAAACAACCTCTTGATTTGGTGAAATCTTAGCCAATTTGTTCAATATCAGCTCCTTTTGTTTAGGAATTGCCAGGGTGTCCATTAAAGGCACATTGATAGAGGTTTTCTTCATTTGTTCCACTATATTAAAAGATCCCAAATTCACTTTGGGCTGTCCTTTTGGTGCAACAGTATCTGTTTGTGTAGGCATGAACTGTGTAGTTGCCTTAGCTGGTTCCTTGGCCTCCTTAGATTGATTTAAAGCTAGAGCTTGAATTGCTTTGGGTTGTGGATTCACAATAGGGGCTTGTTGACTGGTAGAGGCCACTTGTTCAACCTCCAAAGCCTTCTTCTTAGACCTGGTGTTGGCTGCAACTGGGATGTAGTTTGGGTTATCACTTGGTGAGAAATTCACCTAGCAAAAATTTTCTTTCTAAAAATTCACCAATGCCACCTCAGGAGTCTACAACTCATTTGGAGTAACAACCAGACCTTGCTGAACCTCTGGCTCCTGAACTATCTCCTATGGCATCATCACATTGTTTTGCACCATGAGGGCCTGAGCATAGCCACTAGGACACATCCCTTGGATATGTTGCTAATTGCATGGGCAGCCCCATTGATATTCTTGTGCTATATTATTCTGAGCTACAGGAACCAGCTCCCTAGAAGCACTAGGAATGTTAGGATTATAAGGCTAGCTAGTCTTTTGGTTATAACTTTTTGCTTGACCTTGCTGGCCTTGTTGGTATTGGGTCATGTTCTGCTGGTAGTGATTTTGATAGGGCTGCTGGTAAGGTTCCTGATAGGGTTGCTGGTAAGGCTGGGACTGTTGCTTCTTTAGATTAACCAACTCATTAGTAACTATTTGCAAGGTCTTTTTAATCTCAGTCAGCTCTTGGGACTGACTCACAACTAGGTTAGCAACTTGTTGAGGAGGATTTGGGAGAGGTGGAATGGATGCCAAGGCTAGAATAGCTTCAAGAATAGGATGAAGCTCAGGAAAAATAGGCATTGGGGGCCTTGGGGCTATTTTTCCAGCTTGGATTAGGCTATTTTCAGCTCTTATGGCAAGATCATAAGCTATTGGTAAATTAGTCCCTCCCATGGATTGGATCATAAAAGAGATATCACTATTGAGGGCTCTTAAATAATACAAAAAAGCATGTTGGCTTGAAGGTCTAACTATAGCTGGTATTCTATGCCATGTTCTTTGAAATCTGAAATTAAAATCCATCATGTATTCTTGAGGAGCTCTTTTGATAGAAGTCAAATGCTCAACTAATGAGAGGTGATCTGATTTATCCTCAAATTGATTGGTCAAGGCTTGTCCCAACCTATCCCAATCAGCTATGGAACCAACTGCTAAGCCTCTAAACCATTGCAATGCTTTGTCTTTGAGGAAAGCTACCAACAACCTCATAGCCACATTATCCTGAGTTATATTATGAAGGGCACAAAGGGATGCTACATCTCTTATGTGTTCATTGGTTGAGATCTGATCTTCTCCTATAAAAGTAGGAAAAATTTTAAGGGCTGATATAGGTATGTCATTATGCTACTGCAAATTCAAGGGGCTACCTTGATCAAAGGCTACAAAAGGAAGTTGCCTACGCTGAGCCATTGGAGGATTAATGGGAGCTTGATTTTCTAGTGCTACTTGCACTAGCTAGATTTGGGCATTGGTTACAAGAATGTGAATGGGACTAGGAGTAGGATTTGCAAATTTTGATGCAATATTTTGGGCTCCTTTAGGCCTCCTTTTGATAGATGGCAGTGTTGGCATTAAGTAGAATTGCCACTAGTGACAACACTTATTTGCATTCTGAGTGCAAACCGAGCAGAACAGTGCAAACCAAGCATAACAGTGCAAACCGAGCAGAACAGTGCAAACCAAGCAGAACAGTGCAAACCGAGCAGAATAGTGCAAACCAAGTAGAATAGTGCAAACTGAGCAGAATAGTGCAAACCGAGCAGAACAGTGCAAACCGAGCAAAATAGTGCAAACCGAGCAAGACAGTGCAAACCGATCAAGACAGTGCAAACCGAGCAAGACAGTGTAAACTGAGTAACATTATGTCTACCGAGTCACCAGTATTTACTGAGTTCAAAACCTAACGAGTGGTTAGTATGAACCGTGCCTTCACTTCTACCGAGTGCATGATGATGCTGAGTAATGCAGTGGACGCCGAGTATCAGAAAGTCACCGAGTTAGTTTGCAGGAACCGTGTAACCATACTTGGGCCAACTTAGTGGCACTTATGTTTATTTGTCAAGCCGACTTTGTAATTGTAATTAATTGTTTAGACTTGTATATAAACAATGTTGTAAAAATGAAGAAATTATATGAGTATGTATGTGAATAAAAAGAAAAGGTAGAGATAAGCAAATTACAAAGGGCTACAGCAATATAGGGAACAACAAAGACAAATTCATCACAGAAGGTGATCAGTACATTCAGCGAATCTCAATCAGCAATCCAGTTGCAAAGCAAGAGATCTACTGTTTCATTCTAACAGGTGAACCAGTACTAAAATCCTTTAACCAGGTAGACTTAACAGTCTGTTGTAAAATCTCTTTACCAAGTGCATACTTCATTGTATGTTTGTAAATCCTTTAACAAGGTGGATTTAGCAATCCTTATTGCTCCTAACAGGGCAGATCATCAGAAGTGATCAAATTGTAAGCCTTAATCGGCCAACTTTATTCTGTAGTACTAAAGCTTTGTGGGTTTCATCCCCACCCCAGTTTTACTTTCTTTTTGGAAGGTTTCTGGGTAACCAAATCTATGTGTCATTATTGTGAATGCTTTTAAGTTTCATGCTTTCTATATGCATAAAGAAAAAGTAAACTATATGTTAATACATCTGTAATTGTAAGAAAATTTGAAGTTACTGATTCACCCCTCCCCTCTCAGTAACTCGATTAATCCCTGAATATTTCCAACAATTGGTATCAGAGCTTTGTTGGTTCTCAAGATAAAGCTTAACTAGCTAGAGCAAAGATCCAGGACAATGGAGGTATTCAAACTGAACAAGGTGATTGAAAATGAAAAGCTAGATCTGGAAATGGCCATAGCTAAACTTAAGGAAGCAAAAGAACATCTTTCCCAATCCCTAAGAAGAAGGAAGGAACTTGCAAATTAGATGAATGATCAGAATTACATTGAAGAAAAGGTTGAAGATCTTTTTCCCTCAAATAGCTCAGATGAAGCAAACAATGCTGTCAAAGAACTCCTAGAAAAGAATGGGTCTCTACAGGAAGAAGTGAGAAAATTAAAAAGAGAACAAGAGCTACACTCAACAAGATTTTGTGAGATCTTAGAACAAAGAAAAAATTTGAAAGATGAATTAGATGGTAGGAACAATGAAGTTCAAAATAAAACCCTTCAGCTAGAAAACCTAATTGATCAGATCTCCCATACAAATGAGGAAATTCTGAATCTAAGATCAAAAATAGAAAACACAAGAGAAGAACTAAGATCTGAAAAGGAAATCAATCTAAGATTGGTGGATGACCTAAACGTTGAAAAACAAATTAATGAAGGAATGCTAAAAAGCCAAGAAGACTTGAATCAGCTGTATGAGCGAAATCTGCATAGGCAGAAAGGAAAAGCAGGACTTGGATACAAAGGAGAAGGTGAATCTTCTAAGCAAGGTACTCAAAGAAATCAAAAACCTACTTGTAATCATTGTGGTAAAATAGGACATACTTCAAATAAATGTTGGAACAATGAAAAAGCAGAATTCAATGGAAAATGCTTCAACTGCAATCAACATGGTCACAAAGCAAATGAATGCAGGGAAAAACCAAGATTCAGAGGTAATTGTCACAAGTGCAACAAACAAGGTCACAAAGCATCCAAGTGCAGATCCAAGACATTCAATCTAGCAAAACAAATTATGAAAGCAATGTTTGGATGGGACTACAACACCTGGTGTAGATGTCATTACTGTGGAGAATATGGACACATTGACATGAACTACATAAAACATCATCTAAGGAAAAGAGATACTACCGTAAGATGCTTCAAATGCACTAAACTCGGTCACATAGCCAGAAACTGCATGAATGCTAGTGAAGTTGAAGATGGAAAGAAGAATGAAGCAACTAAGGTCAAGAAACAGGTCAGACAAAAGTGGATTCCTAAATCTACCGAGCAAACCAGTCCAAGTAATGGAATGGGTGGCTCTATTGACTCAAACTAAATTTCCAAGAAAGCACTGGAACTGTATTCTCCTAGACAAACTTCAAGCAGTTCCAAAACCGAATTAAAAGAAAGATCTAAATCAGCATACAAGATGCAGTAAGATCACAGGAAGGTCGGTACCAATCTTAACCGAACAAGGTCGGTATTAGTCTTTACCGAGCGAGGTCGGAGCAATATGAATTCTCGAGTTCACCGAGTTGTGAAGTCTTCACCGAGCAATTAATTCTTAGTGGGTGACAGTCTGTCAGAATTCATACCCTAATTTGTACTGAGCATTAATGACAGAGTTGTAAACAAAAGGCAAGAAATCAAACTCATTTCTCACTGCAAATTTTAGCACTTTGAGAGCAGAAAACTTCAAGAGCAATCCAGCGACTCAAATACCTTTTGCGAAAAGAATTTTCTATGAGCTACCATGGCATCATCCAGCACCTCAGTGAAGAAAGGATCCAAAATGTTAGTCCAAGGGGAATGGAAAGCACCATATTTCAAGATCATGCCCGCAATTGCAGCAGCCCTAGACCCGAACGGAGCTCAATCTCATATTCCTCCTAAGGTACTACTTATTAATGATATTCGCAATCATTTCAACTGTGCAATTCATGAAATGGGAAACCTAGAACTAGATATTGTGCCTGAAGAACTGTGTGTGGATGGTACTCTAAAACCTGAGCACAAACATTTGGAAGATAAGGGATTAGTTCACATTGCACATTTACCTCGAAACTTTCAGGATAAATGGGTTAGATACATTCTCAGTCGTATACATGATGGCAAGATTTGGCTTGAGCAACCCATAGAGATCACCAAGAAGATGATTCATCAAATCACCGGTCTTCCCATGTTGAACAAAGCAAAAACTACCAAAACCCTAGGTCGGTCGGAACTAGAAAAGAAAACCCTAGCCGAGTGGGATGATAGAGGCATGAAAGTTAGCAGCATTACCAATGCTGAACTAAAGTTTGGTACACACATTATTGCCCATAAAATATACAGTTCAAGTCGACAAAATAGTGTCTCCTATGAAGCTATTGACCTAGCATACAAAGTGGTCAAGAACAACTTATCATTTGACCTTGCAGATTTATTGTTAAAACAGTTTAACAAGAACATGGAAAGCATTCAAACTTCCAAAAACAATCTATGTAAGTTTGGATCCCTACTAGTCTGTTTATTCTTCTATGTCCAAAAGTTCTTCCCTTCCAAAGGTAAAGTTGTATGGAGAAAAGATGTGCTAGTACTTTATGAGATAAATGAATACATCTCAGAAATGGGTGAAAATTTTGAAAGCATCATGGACAGTTATTTTGAGTCTTTCAAAGAGAAAATGAATGACAGATTCCGGATTCCACAGAAGTTGGTGGAGGATTACAAGGATGACATTTGTTTCATGGTAGACTGTGACAATGTATATATTCAAGCAGCTAAACTAAGGATTGTATATGTAAAACCTCTTCCTTATGAGGTAAATATTGATGAAACCAAGAATATCATTGAAGCCCTTCTTAATCAGCCTGTTAATCCCAAAGCTCCATATTTTGGAACATATGATGAAGCAAAGGTGAGAAATGAATTAAGCATAAAACTTCCACAGGCGGTAAACAAAGGAAAGAAGAGGATAGCCAAAATGCAAATGCTAACCGAGGACAAAGGAGATAATGATGAAGAAGAAGAGGAAAAGGATGAGAAAACAGAGGAACTAGAACCTGCAAAGAAGAAAGGAAAGGTTTTTATCACTAAGGCACCTAAGCCTCCCACTACTGTATTTACAAGGAGAAGTGCAAGAGGTAAGGCAGATAAAGATAAGGTAGACAAAGATATAGTATTCAAAAGGCCTTCTCTAAACTTTCAAGAGAGGATCAAACTTTTTAGAGACAGATCAGGATCTGGAGTAAGTAATATAAAATCTTTTAAATATGAAACCAGATCGGAAACAGAACAGAAGGAAATAGAAGATGCTGTTATTGAAAAGATGGGACAGTGGAAATACTCTCCTAATGAAATAGCCCCACAGGTTCCAGCAGTCTTATTAAATCCAATAAAAATGAGATGGAGCAATGCAAAGCAAACTATGATAGACATATTTGATCAAACCCTAAGACAGTTAATGCCGAGCTTGAAAAATGATGAAGTAAAGAAGGCATTAAAGGAAAATGAAAATAAGATGACACTAAGGTTCAATACTTGTTTGATTCTGATCAACAATATTGAATCAGTTGTGAAGGCTGCAAATGCCACATGGAAGAACATATACCATCTTCACCAACCGAGTATTGAAACAGTAATAATAAAAGATATTGAAGATGACAGTGATGATCAAGAAGAAGCCACTGAGGTAGATGATACTGTGAGGATTGCAGCAGAAGTCATTGCATCACTTCCTACCTCTCCAGTAAAAGTTTCTACATGTATCCCGGAGACACCTTCAAGCATGGTTGTGACAACTTCAACTTTTTTCCAATCACCTATAGCAACAACAGAAGCAACCACCATTTCTTCTACCGAGTTGCAGTCTCCCACTTCATCAAGTTTTCCAATAGTAAGTATTCTATTTTTTGATTCTACAAGTGTAAATATTTTAAGTTCTCCAGTAGACAGTGTGCTAGTCTCTATAGCCAGTCCTACTATGTCTATTGTCACTACTACTAAGGCATTAAGTACAGATAAGCCTAAGGCTCTACCGAGTATAAAATTTTTGGGTAAGAATATAGTAGAGGATATAGACCTAGATGAAGAAATAGAGATTCCAACATTAAATTTTGCAAATCTATCAGCGGACCAAATGCAAAATATAGGTGAAATCTTCCAAAGGAAAGCAAAGCAAAAGAAGCTTAAAGAGGAGAGAGATAAGGAATATCAAATCATTAAAGATGCTAAAGACATTTTGTCTGATGCATTAGGTATTAAAGTAGACTCCTCTCAACATGTTTTTCTACAATTAGCTGAAGTAGTAAATAAATACAATGAGGATTCATCTAGGACAAAAAGGTTAGTTGAAAGATCCGAGAAGAGATTCAACAATAAAGTGCTTGAGCACATTGCTCAGCACATAGCTATTAATCAAGTGGAATTGTCTTCAGACTTGTCAAATATTGAATCTACCTATTCGAATGTCACCTCTCTTTTGGCCAGACTGTGCAATATTGCTGAGTTCACAAAGGATGTTAAGGATAAAATGAATAAAATGGATGAGGATATGAAGATTAGCATACAGAAGCTGCAACTTGAACCAAGTTCAAGCTCTGCTCATCACATGAAAGTCTCATACCTATCAAATATGCAGTCAGATCTACTAAAAGAAGACACAAGGATCCGGTCCACACTGCTAGACATCCAGAACATGATCCTTCCCATCATGAATACAATGTATAAGCACATTGAACATTCCAAAACATTGATTCATGACAATCAGTTCTCTATAGCAGATCACATGATTAAACTCTCTGCAGAAGTCCAAATTGCAATCCAAACATGCAAGATTCTGCAAGAAAATTGGGACAGAATCCTGGCACTAATCATGAAGGTACATTCTAATTTTGTATCAAATTTTGGATTCTCTCTGTAAATAACTTGTATATACACCTTTGGCATTATCATCAAAAAGGGGGAGATATGTATAGAAGGAGATATGTATAGGAGAAGGAGATATGTATAGAAGGAGATATGTATAGAAGGAGATTTGTATAGAAGAAAAAGTTAGCACATTGAAAGGGGGAGATAATATATAAAGCTCTATGACAAAGACAAATTTTTTTAAAAAAATAAAAAAAATCAATAAGTGTATATAAGTTTTGAGCAATAAGTGTTTTTGTCACTAATGCCAAAGGGGGAGATTGTTGGCATTAAGCAGAATTGCCACTAGTGACAACACTTATTTTCATTCTGAGTGCAAACTGAGCAAAACAGTGCAAACCAAGCAGAACAGTGCAAACCAAGCAGAACAGTGCAAACTGAACAAAACAGTGCAAACCAAGCAAAATAGTGCAAACCGAGCAGAACATTGCAAACTGAGCAGAACAGTGCAAACTGAGCAGAACAGTGCAAACCAAGCAAATTAGTGCAAACCGAGCAAGACAGTGCAAACCGATCAAGACAGTGCAAACTGAGCAGGACAGTGTAAACCAAGTAACATTATGTCTACCAAGTCACCAGTATTTATCGAGTTCAAAACCTAACGAGTGGTTAGTATGAACCGTGCCTTCACTTCTACCGAGTGCATGACGATGCCGAGTAATGCAGTGGATGCCGAGTATCAGAAAGTCACCGAGTTAGTTTGCAGGAACCGTGTAACCATACTTGGGCCGACTTAGTGGCACTTATGTTTATTTGTCAAGCCGACTTTGTAATTGTAATTAATTGTTTAGACTTGTATATAAACAATGTTGTAAAAATGAAGAAATTATATGAGTATGTATGTGAATAAAAAGAAAAGGTAGAGATAAGTGAATTACAAAGGGCTACAGCAGTATAGGGAACAGCAAAGACAAATTCATCACAGAAGGTGATCAGTACATTCAGTGAATCTCAATCAGCAATCCAGTTGCAAAGCAAGAGATCTACTATTTCATTCTAACAGGTGAATCAGTACTAAAATCCTTTAACCAGATAGACTTAACAGTCTGTTGTAAAATCTCTTTACTGAGTGCATACTTCATTGTATGTTTGTAAATCCTTTAACAAGGTGGATTTAGCAATCTTTATTGCTCCTAACAGGGCAGATCATCAGAAGTGATCAAATTGTAAGCCTTAACTGGCCAACTTTATTCTGCAGTACTAAAGCTTTGTGGGTTTCATCCCCACCCCAGTTTTACTTTCTTTTTGGAAGGTTTCTGGGTAACCAAATCTATGTGTCATTGTTGTGAATGCTTTTAAGTTTCATGCTTTCTATATGCATAAAGAAAAAGTAAACTATATGTTAATACATCTGTAATTGTAAGAAAATTTGAAGTTACTGATTCACCCCTCCCCTCTTAGTAACTCGGTTAATCCCTGAATATTTCCAACAGGCAGCTCCGCATACACAAAAGGGTTCTTATTCTGCCTAGTTGGGATCCCACTCATAAGCTTATATACTGATCTGCATAAAACACCATTAGAGTCACTAGGTATGATTTCAAAACATTGTCACTACTCATACCAAACAATAACTTGCATAAATCTTTCTAGGAAATAGACTCACTAAGTCTCAGTCCCACCAGGCATGCCAAAAACTGTTATCACTAAGGATTGCACCTTGTTTTGCTAAGTATTGAACCCAGAAATCCTATGAAACATGGGACTATTCTCAGGCTATGGGTAACCTATTTGAGAATAGACCTCTAGATTAAGGGTTGGCTTCCCCTTGGATACTTGAAACTTATCTAAACTTGGAGTGAAAAGGGATAGAAAAAATGCTTGAAAATAAACAACTGCAACTTGAAATGAAAGGAAGGTGATCCACCGAATTTGAGGAGAAACCACAATTGAGAAATAATTTCACTTCATCAGCAATTCAAATCTAATTCACAACTCAATCCTACTTTCTTAATCCCTGATGAAATAAGGTACTTAGAATCCAGAAAAGGAAGAAAACTTCACAAATCTGATATTCTTGATTATACACAAACCACACCACTGAATTAAGACAAATCCTTGAATACCCACTTGAATCCAAAATATAGATTAAGGATATAGAAACATCACAATAATCTCACATATGGCTTCAACAGCAAACCCAAAATTATAGGAGAACAAGAAGGATCAGTTTTTATTGCTAAAAGAAATAGGTACAATTGTGTCTCTCAGAGCTACAACACTCATATCAGAGAGAAAAAGTGAAGAGATAACCTCAATCACCAAAAGGGAGAGGTATAAAAACAAAAACCAAAGAATCTGCATTCAAACTCCACTACCTCCTAAGAATAGAAAAGTCAAAATATGGACCCATGAGGTAGCATCATGGTCTGAATGTCAGATTCCCAGATTCCTAGGGGTGAGGAAAGTGGGGGCCTAAAAATGAACAATAAAAAATGACCATTACACCCACTAAGTCATGCCATTAATTAATAATCTGACAATGGTTTATAGAAATACCACTTGTCGATTATCTTACAATAAGAGATGGGCCATGACTTAACATATAAATCTTATCTCACTATGGCATAAAAATAGATATAATTATATTTTTTAAAATGGCCTCAACCAAAAGGGAGACACATTTCTAAAAACATAATAACATTGAAAAATAAAATCCTCCTATGCCCTAGACTAAACTATAGGTTACATATGAATGTCAAATATTGTCAACCCAAATAATGGGGAAAATATTCATGAAATAATTACAACACATAACCCAAAGTTGGAGAAAACATGGAAAAAGAAAACCTCAACCCTAAAAGAAAGGGGAGGAAATGAATCAAGCATTATCATTGAAACCCCATTTGAAAAATTAGGAAACCACTAGCACTCCACCTTCCCCATTCGGCAACTGACAAGTTTCCATCTTACCAATAGTCTCCACTGTAGCTTGGAATAGAAACATCAGGTCATCCTCCATGGCATCGATATTATTGAGGTAGACACTTGATCTTTTATCATTCATTTCTCTGCATATTTGGAAGGCACCGAGTATTCATTGTTCTTGGTCTTGGCTTATTTCTCTGTAATTATATGCTGGCACAATGTATGTGTTTTGATCTTTGATGGCCCGTGAGCACTGTGATGTGTAGTTTACTGTCTTGTTTTAAAAAAATGTGAATGGAAAGGCTAGGGCATTATATATTGAACTTCACGGCATCTTGAAACTGCATTACTTCTCTATTGAATTTGAAGGCCAAAGCCCCATGATGGAAACTAGGGCACCAAGTTTTGTATTTGCTATTCATTGTGTTGATAGCCCATAAGCCATAAGGCTAGGGCATTTTCATTGTGTTTGCCACTTTGATTTGGCACCCATGAGTTGTAAATGAAGGTCTGAGCCTCGAGCTAGGGTACTGTTTCACTATATCTTCAATTCCATTGTTGAATGATGAAGCCTCATGTTCGATACTTAGGGCATTTCTTTTGTCATTAAACATATGATGAGGGCACAATGTGTTTGCTCTGTCTACATTGCTTTTGAAGTTGTATCTTGTAGGCACTGGTGGCATTAATATCTATATTTGCAATGGCATTAGAACCCTAGACATGGTTTCTATGCCCCTCTGTAATTCTGAAGCACTGTCAATATTTTCATTTTATATCTCCTTGCTTGTTGAATTCACTAATAGTATTTCGGGGCATAGCTGTTGTTAAAGCCCATGAATTGTTTAAACTAGGGCATGATTTTATTTCCTATTCCTCCATTGCTTCATTTCTATGGCATCACTATTCATATATATTGATTATTGTTATTGCATTCCTCTGTCTGGAGCCCGAGAGCTAGGGCACAGTTCCTTTGGATTTCATACTCACTGCTCATACTTTCATTCTAACATATTGAATTTGTTGTGCTTTGAATGCACTGTGGCATGATGTTGCTTTCTCCACATATATTTGGTGCCTCGAAGACCCGAGCCCACCATGTTCTTGGTCTTGGCTTGTATCATGCCATGATACTCACTGCATTCCATTTTTTTTTCTTTGGATCCCGTGCACTGTTAATATCCTCACCTTGATGATTGGTCACTGCTGTATTTTGAGGGTGCGATTGCGTTAGTGGACTTAATAGCTTGTGAGCAATCCAAGCTAGGGCATTGTATGATTTTCTTATTTGACTTCTTTGTTTAGTATTTGATTCTTGCAAGCATCAATATTTTTATCAATTTTCTATCTGGGCTTGTGTATTTGATTGGAAGGTGAACACTGACAAATGATTCCTTGGGGTTTGGTGACTGTGCCTGTTAGTTTCTTGTGATTGCTTCACTTTTGCTCCAATTCTGATCCATTGTCTATTATGAACATTTGCCACTTTGATTGGCATTGCTGATTAAGGTTGATGCCACCTCTTAATGCATTGATCCATGTGCCTTGTTCTATTTTTTGGGATCATATCTCACTGTTATATTAATATAGACCTTGGGGTTCCCATCTCATGTCCATTTGTTGACTATATAGTTTGATGACATTATTGATCATGTGTTGCTCACTCTTAGGCATGGATTCATTATGTTTAGAGGAATCCTCATGTCATAGCATTCTTATGATATGTAGACTTGAAACTGATTTTATGCTATAATGTACCTTCCTTAGCATATGGGATTTGTGTCCCCCTCCTACTTCTCTATTTTGATATTGATTCAATGCCCACTGATAATGCTTCACCTACTTAATGTCCCTGTCATTGGACTATTTGATCACCATGATTGTTGTATGTTTGATCATAATGTTATATCTCAGAGGCACATACCTATTTGAACATTGAATGGTACATATATTTTGGATTTGTGCATGATTGGCCTTAGATTGTTCATGCACCAATACCTATACACGATTTAGATATGTTGACTAGTACCTAGATCATTGTGTATACTTCTATCTTATACAAGGGACTATGAACTAGTCTTAAATAGCTGTGATATCTTTTATTTGCTACACATTGATCATCATGCCATGATACTTGTTCATGGAGTATCATATTATCATATTCATGTTACAACACATACTTTTCTACTTTGCACCTTGATACCAATAATTGATTTATCATGTCACGTTGTTTGATTCATCTTCATTGATGCTGAATCATCTGGATGCTCATCATCTATACATACTGTGTGCGCTCTTGGCCCTTGATATGATCATGATGGGATCATGAGATTTCCCTATCATGATCTACATCAAGGGCCCAGATCATTCATGGAATTCATTACTAGATTAGCTTCCCTATATCTGCACATGAAACAAACACGTCAATGAAAACATGGTGCCTTGTTGTTTTTAGAGCCTTGATACACATGCCCTGAGCATAGCCTTTGTTAGAGGTGCATGGCTGAGTGTATGTATGCATTCTGTGAATATTGTGATACTAGCCATTGCTTAGATCCATTGGATCTAACCCATCTCCCTTCTTCTCTTCTTGCAGGTTCTAGATCTCAAGAGCTTCTGGATAGGACCAGGCCTCAGACACTAATACTAGGAAATGTTTGGTACCCCCATATTAATTATTTCTTTATGTATATCTACACTCATCCATTCAATTTTGATAACGGCTATGCTCATGGCATGTGTGAGCTTAGATAGATGCTTTCTTTCTGTTCTTTCCCTTCTGTATAGTATACATACATGCATGTGTAGCTTTAGATGTAGTTCATTTCCTTTTACTTCCATGTACTTTTCAATGAAATGAACACAAACTTAAAGAAGATCACCTAATAACACAAACTAGGTTATTGTAGCTCATTTAGTAATTAGGTCTCCAAACTTAAGAATGAGCAAAAATATGACAACAGTACCTTTATACTCCAAAAGCTTAAGTCCAAAGTCGCATACTCTGAGGATGAGTATATTAGCCACGTAGTGGTCTAGAGCTAAATTAGCTCCCCCTATGACCCTGAGGGCCATTCATCCAGATGTAGAGGGTGCATCCACTATGGATGCATCCAATACATTCTCTTTAGATTTTTCCTTCTTTTTCTCTAACCAAATCATGCTCACATCATCTGAGGCTTTGACAAAATTAACTTCTCCTTTGGGATCCAAAACTAGTTCTTCAACCTTTGTAGGGCTTCCCTGACCTTGCATCCTTGATCTACAGAACCTTGAGATATGTCCAACCTTGTTACAAGAGTGACAAATGACTCAAGGTCTTATATTCCTTGGCACATTGACATGAGTCACCATTCTGCATTGTTTTGTTGTGTGACCATTATAGTTACATATCTGGCATGTAACATTCTATGAACTTATTACATTTATCTGATTCTGATTACTCTAATCTTTCTGAATCTTGTTCTTCTTACTAGTTTTACAATTCATAGCTCTATGACCAAATTTATTGCATGAATAATAGTAACCATTAAAAGCTCTTACCTCTATACAAATCCTCGCAATGTGTCCATGCTTGTTACAAGAAAAATAGGTGCGGTCTATAGGCTTGTGCTCAATCTTAGGTGGTTCACCATTATCGTTGGTTTGATCTTTAGTCTCCTTAGCATCAGTAGAGTCCTTTTGTGAATCCTTTCTTTCTCACATATTGTCAATCTGATTTTGTGCTTCATTGTATCCAATACAACTGGTGTCTCCTTTGGCTCTTCTTGCATACAACTGAGATTCTATCAAATCAGAACTGGTGTGTAATTTGTCAATATTATTCTTTTCTTCTTTCAATTCAGACTCCAAGCTTTCTTTGCTATTCCTTAGCTCCAAGATTTCCATGTTTGCTTTCCTTAGTTCTTCATTCAGTTGAGGTTCTCTTTGATCTATTCATCATAGACTTCCTGACTATTAGTTATTTTATTATCAAACTCTTCAAGTTGTTCTTTTAAGGATTTTTTTTCTTCATTTAGCTTCTTAACCGTTGTCCCTAGATCACTAGTAGAGCATTCTTTCAAATCTTTCCTTATCCTTTTGATGACTAATTGAGCATCACTGATTTTATCCCTTAGTTCTTCAGATTATCTTTCTGACTTGTCCAGGTCTTCAAGAGTAGCTTCAAGATTTCTTTTCAGAAGTTTCATTTATTTTTTATCCATGATCTCCTCAAGTGGTTAAACTTCTTTTCTAAGGACCAGATCTCTAATACCAATTGTTAGGAATGGGAACACTGAGAGGGTGGGGGAGGGGGGGTGAATCGATGTTTACTATATTTTATCTTTTCACTTTAATCTTTATACTGAACTTAAATGATTAAGTAATGAAATAAACATTCACATAAACATGAAACATGAAATCAACACATGAAACCAATATGGTTATGGGGAAACCCAAATAGGTAAACACCCTGGTGGGAATTGACACCAACTAATATTCTGCACTAGTATTTTGTGATCCTTGTTAGAAGATCCTTAACCCTGTTAGGAGTTTCTTTACAATGCTTTAAGTATAGTAGACCTTGTCAAGGGTCAGACCCTATTAGGGGAGTGGATTCATTGTCCTAGAGCTCATTGCTCAAGTGGTGAAGGCTATAACCTTCTGATCTCAGATACACACTATATCTATAGGATGAATTGTCACTATGACATTGCTTGTTAGATCAGTTCCTTTGATGCACTAATGCTTTGACCTTTAGCAAAGCTCTAATACATCTTATAGTGTCTTCACACACTTCTTCTCTTCTTATTACAACTCTCTATCAACTTCCATACCAAATACAATGGTTTCACCTTATATTTATATGCTCATACAAAATAAACAACTAGGTCGGCCCTTAGACCTATTACATACAATGCTTCCAAATGAATTGGATTAAGCATGCTTACAAATAAACAAGTACATATGTCAAAAACCTAAATACAATACATGTATAGCCTTTACAACATTACATTATATCCACAAACCAAAATACTAACTTTCAGCTTCATGCACTATTCTTCTCTGGCACACACTGGCTGTGCAACTTCAACTGGCTGTAACTTTCTCACCCTTGTACATCTGATCATGTGCTCATAGACTAAGCATGAATATAGTCTAACCAACTTAAATTCTAGGGCACATACCTTATTTCTTCTGTACGCATGTGTGATGATGCTCTGAGTTGCAGGAACTCTGTACATTGTCTAGTCTTCAACAGTTAACTAATTTCTGATCTTCTCTTTAAGTGCGCTAACTTCAAACTGCTATATGACTTTGTTTCCATAATGAAAAAATTATATCAAGTCATATACATCAGTATAGACAACTTTCCAACACATCCTACATACAATTCTACATTCATTTGGAGCATCCCTACTTGTGGATTTAAGGATTCGAATCCTCCACAAGGAGTTCAACATAAGCAAGGTGAATAGTTCCATTTACTTTGTTTATATATTACAATTTCAATTAAATTTCAAGGTTGATTCCAAACTGGGGTTTGACCAAAGCAAACCCCCCATCAAAACAACAAAAACCATTTTTCTTATAGGTACAGGTACAAGACAATGAATTGCAGTTCACATTTGGATACCCTTTTCAAAAAACTTTCAAGATGTGCAAATAGGATTTTTGTCAAAGTTGTTTCAGGTCAGGGTCAACCTTCATTGGGGGGTAAGATTGTACCCCTCTATTTGGGTCAAGGTCGACCTCCCTCATAATTGAAAATTTTTTTCTAGGTTTTCTCTGTCTTGGCATTTCCAGTCTAGATCAGGTTGCAAAATTTCTTGAAACTATGCATAGACATCAGAAAACACTCTTTTCTAGATTTACCCTATTTTTAGGTTAGTGTTTTTCTTCTATTCATTTAAGATTTCAAGCATATACTTTTCATAGAAAATTATAAGGTTTTCTCCTTTCTTCATATTCTCCATAGTTTGATTCATTTGGGTATTGATCACTTCTTTGTGATTAATCAATTTGGATCTCTCCTTTTGGGAATTTGGATTAGGGATAGATCCTATATTTCCCCCATTCTTACATAGATATAACAATATTTTGTAAAGGATAAAGATATATTACAACATATTATTTTTACCCCCCTTACATTTTGGTGAACCTGACATGCTTACCCCTTTTCTTTTGTGGAATTAGATGCCCTATTGTGGTTGTGGTGTTAGATTTCCCTTTATATATTTTTGGTGTTAGATTTTCCTTTTATGTTAAATCTTGCATGTTTATAAAATTAGATTTCTTGCATTTATATTTCAAAAATACAAAAAAATTACAAAATCTCTTTAAAATACAAAAATATTCATTTGTTCATGTTCTATGCTTTCCTAGTTTAGTTCATTTGTGTTGCATTTGTATATGAGCTTTACTACCTCTAGTCCTACTTATAACATTCCAGTTAGAAGAATTCGTAGACTCATGGGTGCCTTTGATCTTGAATCTTCCTCTCCTTTCCTTAGGATCCCAGATGATAATTTGATTATTCATGATTCCAATCCTATTATGGAGCAAAACTCTTATCACTCATCTCATGATGAGGATGATGCTTTAAGCGTTCCTCCTAAACAAGTCCAAAAAATCTCAACTATACTTGATAAAATGGGTAATTGGCTTATTCAAGAAAACCATAATCAAGATTTTATTCAAGCTATCGAGGCTCTTAAGAAATTTCTTCGTGATAGTGATCAAGGTGTTAATATCTTGCATGGTATTACTCATCTTGTGCATTCAAATGTTAAACCTTTAGCTCAAGAATCTCAAGATTTAGGGTTGATTCCTCTTGTTACTAGTATAGAACCTTCTTCTATTCCTTTATCTAGTATTCCTACCTATACTCCTTCTTTGGTGACTGCGACAGTTCCCTCTATTCCTATGAGTGTTTCTCTTGTGTCCCTTCCTACATCACAACCTTCTTATCATAATGTTTCTTTTACTTATTCCAATCCTCTTCCAACTGTAGTTCCAAGTGTTCCTCCAGTTGTGTCTTTCATTCATACAGCTTCATACACTTTACCCAGTGTTTCTAATGTTGCTATTCCTCCTATTTCCTCTAACGATTCAACAACCATTAGTTTAGATCAAACTATGTCATCTTTACAACAACAATTTGCATCCTTGACTCAAAACAAGTTTAGCATTCCTACATGTGACATGGGAAGTCCTTTATCCCTAGAAATTATTCGTACTCCCATTCCTCAACAAGTCGATATGCCTCATCTTGAGAATTATAATGGTAAGGGAGACCATGTTCATCATGTTAAAACATTTCAAATCCTTTGTAGTGATTATGCTCATGACCATAGGATTTTAGCCAAGTTGTTTGCTAGAAAATTTCATGACAATGCCTTACAATGGTATTGTTCCTTGCCTCCTTATTCTATTGACTCATTTCCAAAACTTGCTAATACTTTTATTCAACAATTTCAAAATAACATTAGTTTGCAAGTGTCTTTGACTGATTTGATGCATTGTAAAAAAAGTGCTAAGGAAAAATTGACTGAATTTATTGGTAGATTTAAGCATTTACATGCTCAGATTTCCTATCGTGTTCCTGATATTGATATTCAACATATGTTTATTTAAAATTTACAAAAGGATATTAGAGATAAGATTCTGCTTACTAAATTTTCCTCTTTTTAACAACTTTGTGCAGTGCTTCATCATTATCAATTACAAGTGATTCAATATGAGAGCAATAGTCTAATGGATCCTTTTCCAGTTGATAAGAGTGATGCTACTCCTAATCCAAACAAATTTCAAAAATTCAACAACTATGTTAAGATAAATAAATAAGTGAATGTAGTTGTTGATCAAGTTGATGTTGTATCTCACAATCGCACTTCTACATCCACTACTTTTCGATTAAATCATACTTTACTCCTCTCTATGAATCTTTACATTCTATTATGAATAGGTTGTTAACTACTAATATGATTAATTTACCTCCTATTCGACCTCTTTTACCTGCTACAATAGCATCCAAATCCTTTGATCCTAAAGCTTTTTTTCAATATCATCATTAGAATGGTCATGATACTGAGAAATGTTATTCTTTAAAACATAAGGTTCAAGACTTAATTGACTCTAATGCCTTATCTATTGATAATCTTGATGGTAGTAGGAACAAATTTGTCTCTCCTCCTAATCAAAATCTTCAAATTTATACGAATCCTTTACCTACACATGATACTAATACCATTGCTTAGCCATCTTCTATGAATATTTTTTATGATTCAAAGATGGATGATCTTAATCACATTGTTAATCATGTGGAGCATGTTGTTCAATCTATATCTTCACCTCAACCTCAACCTTGGCTTCAATCTCAAGTTCCATCTCAACCTATACCAAAACCGCAGCCTAAATTGAAAATTCAACCTAAACCTCGAAAACAACCTAAGAATAAAAGACCTCAGGAACTTTTGATTACCTTTGATGATTTTGAGACTATTAAGGCTCCTGATGGTCCCCTTTACATTTATGCTAGGATTTCTCAAATACCTACTTGTGGTTGTCTTGTTGATCCTACATCCTTAGTCAATGTTATTACTGAAGAAAATATTTTAATAAAAAACTAGCAACATGATTCTTATGATACATCTGATGTGTGGATTCAAACTTGTAATGGTTTTTTGTATCCATCATTTGGTTCTATTAATTTACTGGTTGAACTTTGTGGTAAAATTGTGAACACTACCTTTGTTGTTGTTCCTACTTCTGATCAGTTTCAAGTTAAGCTTGGTTTTTCATGGTTAAATGCCATGTATGTTGTTGCTTCACCTATCCATAAATTGTTAGGAATGAATGCTAAATTATTTGGCAGCCATTTTGTAGAAATTTTTGTTACATTAATGACTATGATTGTCATTGATGTCAACACAGTGATTTACCGAAGACTTGCAGAGAAGAAAATAGAGTTTGGATTAGCGCACGTGGGTTATTGTAGTTGGAGCTATGTGATGTTGAGGTTATACTCTTTGATATATGTCATATGTATATAGTTAAGAGGGTAGATAGTAATTCATTGATTCATGGAAGTTATGATCATTTTGGTGGAAGCAGTGTTTAGGCAGTGTTCCTGAGTAGCGGTTTGTGGAAATTGGATGATATATCCTAATCGAGATGGAATCTGGTTCTACATAGTTAAATGGAAGTTGAAGACATATTGATATTGAAGTGGATGATATCATAGACTTTGAGGTCACACGAGTGAATATTTATTGTATTTGGAAGCTGACAGTTTTATGTAATTTTGGTGTAGCGTGTGGAAACTTTTATTTTGTAATTGTATGTCAACTCATTTGTAATTAATTGAGTGTAGTATAAAGGAAGGAATTTATTTCCTTGTTTTAGTGTGGATTTTGATGTAGTAGCATGAAGTTGTAATGCGAAAGTGTGATGCTGTATGCTTGAAGTGAAGAAAAGAGCTAAGTATGAAAGCGAATTTATGAAGGAAGACATGCGAAGTACAAAGATCTAAAATTGAGATCTGATGTAACAATGAGTGTAGTTTGGCATAGTCAGAGAAGAGGTAACATATTATTTTGTTGAGTAATACAAATATTATTTGGACAGTGTGTTTAGTGATCTTACCCTGAAGCTGTTTGGGCAGTGGGTCCTTTTGTCTTCTATAACTCTTAACCAGGTTAGAATGTTTTAACAGGGATTCAAAATCTCCTAATAGGGATTCATATGTACTAAATGTATTTCATAAGACTCCTAACAAAGTCCATCCTTTCACAAGGAATATTCATATTAGTGTATCTTTTGTGGGCATCATTCCCACCGGGGTTTACTCTTTGATCAAGAGGTTCCCTAGTCAACATATCTTGTGTCATTGTGTTATTATGTATGAATATCTTTCTATGGTTGTTAATTATATTTCTTATATGGTTTAATGCTATTTAAGATGATAAAAGTTATAATTATCTAATAATTGATTCACCCCCCCCCCTCTCAGTTATCTTGGTGGAATTTACTTTCTAACAATTGGTATTAGAGCAGCAGGTCCTTGAAAGAAAAGTTTAATAGCTTAAGGAGATCCATGGTGAATTTTAGGAAAGAAAGCCCTAAGTTTGATGGAGTAAATTTTGATAGCTGGAAAGAAAAGATGAAGACACACCCACTATGTTTAGGACTAGGTTATTGGTTGATTACAAAGAATAATAAGACTATCATTGAAGAGGACAATCTTGAAACATGTACTGTGGAAGAGAGAGATCTATTCATGTGTAATATACTTGCAAGAGAAGCACTTTTGATAGCACTATCGGAGAATGAGTACAGTCAGGTAAAATATTTGAAAAAATCTCATGAAATTTGTAATTCTTTACACTCTACTTTTGAAGGTGATGAACATGCAAAAAGAGTTAGATTACATAATTGGATATGTGCATTTGAAGATATAAGAATGTTGGAAGATGAATCTATTAGAAGTTATATTGGTAGAATCTCAGAGATCATTTTAGGTATAAAATCTTGTGGAGGAACAAAGTCAGAGAATGAAGTGATATGGAAAATTCTGAGGACATTGACTCTTGTATTTAAGTAGACAACATAGATGATTGAACAAGTGATACCTTGTACAACAAACTTTACAAGAAAGACTCTTATTGGAAGATTGGAAGCAGCAGAAATGAACCTGAGATTATCAGGAGACTTACCTAGAATGGAGACAGCATTCAGTGCTCTTAGTGTTTTCCCTTCTTTGTCAAGAAGCATCAGTGTGAGTGGAGATTATGCTAGCAGTAGTAGATCAAGAAATGAAGAAGACAAGAAGATTGAAGAAGTTATTGCCTTGCTTGTGAAAAGAGAACCAGATGGTAAGAAAAATTTTAAATGTTGGACTTGTCAAGAATATGGTCATTTTGCATCTAAATGTCCTAAGAGAGTTAAAAAGTATAGAAGCAATTTCAAACCTATAAGATCTAAAGAATGTTATTATGCTAATGATGAAGATCTTGAAGTTAGTATAGAAACAACTTTAAGTGAAAGTGATACTGAGAATAATGATGACATAGGATTTGTAGCAATTAAAGAAGAAAATCTTGAATCTGATGTTAAGGAAGAAAAAGCCTTAGTTTCTCAAGTTGAAAAGAAAGCTAATTGGATTATAGATAGTGGTTGTTCACATCATATGACTGGAGACATGAAAAAATTCATAAATTTGAATGAATATGATGGTGGAGTAGCTAGAGTTGGAACTAATGCACCTTGTTTGATCAAAGGTATAGGATCTATTACTCTTAATGGAAAGACTAATACTTATGATGTTTATTTTTTGGATGGATTGAAACATAATCTTTTGAGTTTTGGACAGTTAGTTGATAAGGGATATCAAGTTTGGTTTACTGAGAAAACTTGTGTGATAAAGGATAAAGATGGAAATCTGATTGGAAATGGATCTAGAACCAGAGGTAATGTATGTCAGTTGAATCCTACTGAGATGACATGCTTGATTACTAAAATTGATGACAGTTGGTTATGGCATACAAGGTTTTGTCATATAAACTTTGATAACATTGTGAAAGTAAGTACTACACTTGCAGTAAGAGATTTACCTAAGATTATGAAGCTAAATAACATGATTTGCAAAGAATGTGTAATGGCTAAATAGAAGAGAAGTTCTTTTCCTAGTAAGAAGTTTACATCTACAGAGAAGCTGTAGATTGTTCATACAAACTTGAGCGGTCCTACCAGGACTAGAGGATTCTATGGAGAAAGGTATTTTATGATTCTTGTTGATGACTTTACAAGAATGATGTGGATTGCATTTCTTAAAGAAAAATATGAAGCATTTGATAAGTTTAAGATTGTTAAGAATAAAGTTGAGAATGAATCTGGAATGAAGATTAAATGTTTAAGATCTGATAGAGGTGGAGAATTTACTTCTAGAGAGTTTAACAACTTTTGTGAAGAAAATGGCATTAAAAGATAGTATTCAGCCCCTAGAACACCTGAACAAAATGACATTGCAGAAAGAAGGAACATATTAGTGACTGAAGCAGCAAGAGCTATGTTGTTTGAAAATAATTTGGCAAAGATATTCTAGAGAGAATCAGTGAACACAATAGTATATGCAATGAACAGAGTACAAATCAGAGTAGACACAGACAAGACACCTTATGAATTATTGTTTGGACATGCACCCTCAGTTAAGTATTTTAGAATTTTTGGAAACAAATGTTATATAAAAAGAGATGATGATATTGGAAAGTTTGATCCTAGAAGTGATGAAGGTATATTTCTTGGATATTCTTTGAAAAGAAAAGCATATAGATGTTTCAATAAAAGAACTAAGACTATTGTTGAGAGCACAAATGTTAAAGTTGATGAAAATTTCAAAATTTAGGAAAGAATGCTTGATTATGAATCTGATGAAGAAACTCATCCTAAGCCTAATACTGGAACTACTAAATTGTTTTATGAAACCGACAGTGATTTGTTGAATGAAAGCCACAGTGAAGTTATTGAAGAACCTACATCTAAAGAGAGATCTGAGATAGTGACACTTAGCAAGAGTTTGTTAAGGACTCATCCTTTTGAATAGATTATTGGGAGCATCAAAAGAGGAGTTCTTACTTGAAATAAGGCACAAGAATAGTTATGTTTGATTTACCAAATTGAACCTAAGACTAATAATGAAGCTTGTGAAGATGAAAGTTGGACTAATGCTATGAAAGAACTAGATCAGATTGAAAAGAACAAGACATGGGAATTGGTCCCTAGACCTAAAGACAAGAATGTTATTGAAACTAAATGGGTATTCAGAAACAAGATGAATGAACAAGGAGAAGTAGTAAGAAACAAAGATAGATTGGTATGTAAGGGTTACTCACAACAAGAAGGAATTGACTATGAAGAGACTTTTGCACTTGTTGCAAGAATTGAAGCAGTCATAATGTTTTTGGCATATGCAGCTTACAAGAAATTCAAAGTGTATCAAATGGATGTGAAGTCAGCATTTCTGAATGGAGAATTGAAAGAAGTCTACATTGAGCAGCCTAAAGGTTTTCCTTTAACTCAAGAAGGAGACATGGTATGTAAATTAAAGAAAGCTTTATATGGACTTAAACAAGCACCTAGAACTTGGTATGCAAGACTGGATAAGTATTTGTTAAATTTGGGATTTATAAAAGGTACAACCGATAGCAATCTATACACAAAAGAAATTGAAAATGGTTTGTTGGTTATAGTTATTTTTGTTGATGACATTATCTTTGGAGGAGAAGATGAAGCTAGTGACAAATTTGCTGATGAAATGAAGACTAAATTTGAAATGAGTATGATTGGTGAAGTGAAATACTTTTTGGGATTACAGATAACACAAAACAATGATGGTATCTTTGTAAGTCAGAAAAAGTACCTGAATGACTTATTGAAAAGATTTGGAATGGAGGATTGTAAACTAGTTGGAACACCTATGGTGACCGGACATAAGTTATCTAGCACAAATGAGATTCTTGTAGTAGAACAGAAGAAATACAAATCTATGATTAGTGGATTGCAGTATTTGACCCATACAAGACTTGATATAGCACATTCAGTTGGAATTATAGTAAGATTTCAAGCTAAACCTAGAGAATCACATTATGTAGCAGTAAAGAGGATACTAAGATATTTAAGAGGCACAATGGACTATGGATTATGGTATGAAAATTTTGATGATTTTACCCTATGTGCATATACAGATGCTAATTAGGGAGGCAGTGTTGATGATAAGAAAAGCACCAGTGGAGAAGCATTTTTCCTTAGAGGAAGATTAGTTTCTTGGCTAAGCAAGAAGTAGAATTGTATCTCACAAAGCATAGCAGAAGCAAAATATGTAGTAGTAGCAAACAATTGTAACTAGATAATTTGGATGAAGCAGATGCTGAAGGATATTGGAATAAAATTTGTTGAACCTATTGTTATACATTGTGATAACACCAGTACAGTTAGTATGTCTAAGAATCATGTATTACATTCTAAGATGAAGCATATAGAGATTAAGTATCATGTTGTAAGAGAAAAAGTTTCTGAAAAACAAGTCAGACTTGAGTACATAAGTACAAAGGAGCAGATAGCAGATATATTCACAAAGCCTTTGCCTAAGGATACATTTGAGTATCTGAGAGGTATGCTTGGGGTTATGCCCCAACCTTCTTTTGAGAAGTGATGCACTTGGTTGCATCCGTCCAATGGTATATAAGCCTTATCTTTCTTTTGCACTAGATGTTGGTACTTCCTCTATGGGGGAGTATGTGTATCTAAGCTGAGTCATGAGGACTCTAGTAAATGTATTTTCTGAAAAGTGCCTTTTGACATTGAGTTGTTGTTGACTTAGTGATGGAATTTCTATCATTGATGTCAATGGGGGAGAAGTATGCATGAAAAACAATATGAGACATTTTTTGAAGAGAACTGAACAGGATAACAAAGCAAGATTTGATTGATGAAGAGGATTTGGAGAAGCAGTGTTGTAGTATTGGATTTTTGGAACATTGGATGTTTTTCATCTATGTTGCCATCAATGCCAATGGGGGAGATTGTTAGGAATGAATGCTAAAGTATTTGGCAGCCATTCTGTAGCATTTTTTGTTGCATTCATGACTATGATTGGCATTGATGTCAACACAGTGATTTATCAAAGACTTGCAGAGAAGCAAACAAAGTTTGGATTAGTGCACATGGGTTATTGTAGTTGGAGTTATGTGATGTTGAGGTTATACTCTTTGATATGTCATATGTCTATGGTTAAGAGTGCAGAGAGTAATTCATTGATTCATGGAAGTTATGATCATTTTGGTGGAAGTAGTGTTTAGGCAGTGTTCCTGAGTAGCAGTTTGTGGAAGTCAGATGATATCTCCTAATCGAGATGGAATCTGGTTTTGCACAGTTAAAGGGAAGTTGAAGACACATTGATAGTGACATGGATGATAGTGTAGACTTTGAGGTCACATGAGTGAAGATTTATTGTATTTGGAAGCTGACAATTTTATGTAATTTTGGTGTAGCGTGTGGAAACTTTTAGTTTGATGCTATATGCATGAAGTGAAGAAAAGAGCTAAGTATGAAAGTGAATTTTTGAAGGAAGACATGCAAAGTACAGAGATCTAAAATTGAGATCTGATGTAACAGTGAGTGCAGTTTGGCATAGTCAGAGAAGAGGTGACATATTATTCTATTGAGTAATGCAAAGATTATTTGGATAGTGTGTTCAGTGATCTTACCCTGAAGCTGTTTGGGCAGTGGGTCCTTCTATCTTCTATAACTCTTAACTGGGTTAGAATCTTTTAACAAGGATTCAAAATCTCCTAACAAGGATTCATATGTACTGAATGTATTTCATAAGACTCCTAACAGAGTCCATCCTCTCACAAGGAATATTCATATTAGTGCATCTTTTGTGGGCATCATTCCACCGGGGTTTACTCCTTGATCAAGAGGTTCCCTAGTCAACATATCTTGTGTCATCATGTTATTGTGTATGAATATCTTTATATGGTTGATAATTATATTGCTTATATGGTTTAATGGTGTTGAAGATGATAAAAGTTATAATTATCTAATAACTAATTCACCCCCCCCCCCCCCTCTTAGTTATCTTGGTGGACTTTACTTTCTAACATAAATGCCTTAAATTCATTCATTATGAAGTAGTGAAGATGATTAACCATAGTTTATATGAAGCTTCTAGGCCCATGGATTGTTCTACCCTTGACTTGTTTTGGCCTTCATTACCTAATTCATGTCCTTCTAGACTTGATAATCTTTTTCACTCATATCAAGCCTATAAGCATCATAATATTCTTGAATTAAGCATACCTCCTATGGATCTTTGTCATGGTATTTTTCCTACACCTTCCATACCTCCTTTATCCATGGATTCTACATCTTTTAATCAACCTCCTACTATTTCTTTTCAGTCTATTGTGAATCCTACGAATCCTCCTATAGAACTTGTGAAGGATCAGGTAATTGCTCCTTCTAGTTCTCAACATATTTCAAGTAAGACAAAATGTAATCAATCTGCTAATGAACGTCATAAGAAGCATCATGCTCAAGCTAAATCTTGTAATTATGTTCTCCAAAATTATTTACCTTCTATTGATAATCCTATGCATGAGGTGTTAGAAGAAGTTGTTGCTAATAATGATGTTAAAATGCAAGATTATGATAATTCTATTCGTATCTTAGATCCTATTTTGATTAATCTAGATGAAGAAGATACTCCTAATGATGTTAATGATGAATATGAGACTATTGACATGGACATTGATTTACCTAATATACTTTCATCACAATTAACACTTACACCTAGTATTGAACATTGTGATTCTCAAGAGGATCCTTGTTTGGAATTGGCTATCATTCCTATTGTGTTGGATATAGTCCCTCTTGTGAGTTACCCACCTTCCCTAAATGATATAGAATGAGATGGGGAGAGTAGGTGGTATGATTTATCATCTTTTCCTTTATGGTTGCCTTTGTTGTGTGTTTTTTTGGTCGTACTGTGCTTCTCCCATGATGTGTTTGCTAAATGTTTTTAGATTCGTTTATATGACCCTTGTTAATTTGTTGGTACAAGGTGATAAAGGAATCAAACCTATTGTACAATTCCTCTATATGTATTTCTATTATTCCATATGTTGTTTCATGTTATGTTGTACCTGTGCTATTGTTCATAAATGTTTCCTTGTGTAGTCTTCTTGGATTCGAGACTTGGTAGCACTGATTATTTTTGGTCTCCATGTCATGGTCCGAAAAGATTCTTCTTCTTATCTTTTATGTGATCTTTCCTCCATTTTGATTGTAGTTCTACTTTCTTTGGGGAATGATGTCAATTCATTTGCAATAATATCATATATATATTATCTTATGATCATACTAACCCCACGATAGGTAGATCCCTTATGTGTTCTCTCTATGTTTATGTGGTATTTCCCTTGATTTATCTTTGTTTGGGGGCATCTCGTAGTGGAAATATAATCAGTGGAGTTTTTTATGTTTCCATTAAAGCCATTGCTCCTGTTAAAGTGTTAGCAATGACTTTAACGTGGGGGCATACACTCTGCTCACCTATTGCACACACGCACTTTTCGATATACATATATTATTTTTCAAGATACTTTTCTCCCTTTATGGATTAGTTACTAATCCTTAAAGCATGGATTTTTATTTAGGATCTCTTGATCCCTCCAGTTTCAAATTTTGATCCCTTAAGGTCAAAAGTGTCCTTAGGACTAGATCTCTTTTTTTTTTGGTTTTACTCTTGTGGAATAGAATATTCCTAAGGGTGAATCTTTGATGGATTGACTAGTGAGTAGCCACATTCACTAGGTGGTTCAATTCAATCTTTCTAGTTGCATTGTTTTATTGGGTGGTTCACAATGGGACATAAGTTCTCATTGGGTGAGATAATCACACCCTCTTCTCTCTCCTTTCTAGAGATGTCTCTCTTATTTTAATCTTGGATTTGATGAAGACTTGAATTCTTGGGGGCTTGAGGATTCCTTTGTCCCTTTGATTTCAATAAGATTATCTTTTCATTATGATCTCCTTTACCAAGAGTTTGCATCAGGTCCATACTCTTGCTAAAGTGGGGGCTTAATGTATCTTCTTAAAATGGAATCACTTCAATGTTAAGAACATTTAGCCCTTCGAGTAAGTGGTTTGGGATCATGTCAAGCACCTTTAATAGGTCTTTGCATGGATCTGGCTTTTTCCCATTGTTCTTCATCTCTCTCCACCCATTTCCAACCTTTTTATGGCACTTGGTCCTGAGAATTTGAGATCTTTGAACTCAGGGTCAAGGTCAACCTCGACCCTGACCTAGGGTAGATTCAACCTCGACCTTGATGTAGGGAATGATTTGACCTTGACCCTAACCCTGGGTCCATTTTTCAAGTTCCAAAGCTTTTGGGATATCGGGCTTCGAAAAGTTTTATTTTACCCCTTTCGAGTCAGCTATTTTAGATTTCAGAATGGTAAAATCTTAAATTGCATTTAATCTAGGTCCATTTCTAGGGGTTAAGGTTAATTGGGATTTAATTCTCCAATGTCAGCCTCTCTAGAAGTTTGTGCCCTATATCACTATAAAAGGAAGCCTTCCTCTCTTATTTTCACATCCACTTTTCATGAGAAAGCATCCACTCACCATTGAATTCAAGCAAGTGAAATCAAGAAATAAATAATTCATCCACCTTCAAGCATTCAAGATCCAATTCATCAAGGAGATCTATTAGTAGTCATTGAAGGATTCAAGCTCTATGGAGCCCTCTTGTTGAAGATCTCTCCATCCATGTTCATCCAAGCCTCTTCCTAATCCAAGATCCATTCAAAATTGGTGTTGAAGATCTAATTCCATTCATTTGATACATCCCACATACAATTCTACATTCATTTGGAGCATCCCTCCTTGTGGATTCAAGGGTTCAAATCCTCCTCAAGGATTTCAACATAAGCAAGGTGAATAGTTCCATTTACTTTGTTTATATATTGCAATTTTAATTACATTTCAAGTTTGATTCAAAAATGGGGTTTGACCATGGAAAACCCCCCATCCAAAGAACAAAAACCATTTTTTATTGCAGGTATAGGTACATGACAGTGAATTGCAGTTCAGATCTGGATACCCTTTTCGGTGAACTTTTGAGATTTGTGAACAGAATTTCTATCAGAGTTGTTTCAGGTCAGGGTCGACCTTCAGTGGGGGGTAAGATTTTTCCTCGGGGTAAGATTGTACCCTGCTATTTGGGTCAAGGTTGACCTCCCTCAAAATTGAAATTTTTTTCTAGGTTTTATCTATCTCAGCATTTCCAGTCTAGAGCAGGTTGTAGAATTTCCCGAAACTATGTACAGACATCAGAAAGTACTATTTTCTAGATTTACCCTATTTTGAGGTTAGTATTTTTCTTCTATTCATTTAAGATTTCAAGAATATAATTTTCATATAAAATTATAATATTTTCTCCTTTCTTCATATTCTCCATAGTTTGATTCATTTGGGTATTGATCACTTCTTTGTGATTAATCAGTTTTGATCTCTCCTTTTGGGAATTTGGATTAGGGATAGATCCTATATTTCTTCCATCCTTACATAGATATAAAAATATTTTGTAAAGGATAAAGATAGATTACAACATATTATTTTTATCCCCTTACACTTAGAAATAAAGACATTCAGAATTAGAATGCGGAGAAGGTTTAGGATACCTAAGAGCATAGTAGAGAAGTACAAGGATACCATATTTTTTATGGTGGAGATAGATATTACTTTCATGGAAGTTGTAGAGCCAAGAACTAAGTGGATTCATGGATCCACTTGGTTATGAAGTGGAGGAACACATTCTAGAAGCCTATGCACAAGTCCTATTATCTACACCTAAGGATCCTAATGAGCCTAGATGGGGTACTTATGAGGAGAAGATAGGAAATATAGATGCAATCTTGAATAGTGCTATGACCAAGAGGAAAGCATATAAAATCACCTCTAAGATATTGAAGATTCATGGTGTCACTCAATCTGACCTAGATAAGGCAAGGGAAGCCAATATTGTAATGCAACTTGAGAGAGCACCCTCTTCTGAAGTAAAAACAAAGAAGATTGATGACCCTAAGGAGAAGAAAATCAAAATAGAGAAAATAGATGATCCCAAGGAAAAGAAGAACAAGACTATTGATATCACTTTAGTGCCTACTCCTAATATTGATCTAGAGTCTACACCACCTCCTGAGTATAGCAGGATGCCTAAGAGGAAGAAGCAGACCAACGCAAGCCATCTATCCTCTAAGCCATCTATGCCTAAGAGGAAGAAGCAGACCAACGCAAGCCATCTATTCAAAGGAAGAACACTCAAGCACCTCTTGAGGTAGGATTCAGACCAAATCTTCAAGTTTTGATGACAAGAATAGTTGATGAAGGAAGAATTGATCAGATAGAAAAGTTCTATGATAAATATAGTGAGATTGATAAATCTAAGATCCATGGTATGATCATAAAACACATGATTAAGTTCAAGAAGACAGTCTTGAAACTTAAGACTGTTATTCCGAATAGTGTATGGACCATCTTATAATTTTTGAAAAGATAGGCTATAGAGGAAGACTTCAGAATAAGGGAGAAGATACTAGATGAAAGCCTCCCTGTATGCTCAATTGAAGAGAAAACACCATTTTTGGATTTGGTGAAGCCGCACCTTAGAAAAAAGCTAAGTTCTCTATAGATCATGAACAAAGACTATGAGTTGGTTGCTAAGGAAATAGAAAAGGCATTTGAGAAGGTATTCCTAGATAGACACATGTATCCTCCCACTGTGCCTACAACCCAAGCTCCATCTAAGGAAGAAAAAGAATCTGAGGTCCCTAATGTACCTATAACAAGTCTATAGGATTCAGTGCCCATAGTGATAGTGCCTACTGTAACAATGGAGTTTGTGCCCATACTTGGAATAAAAGATGATACAATTATGATTGATGATGTAGAGATATCAATGGTGGCCACAGATAAAGACTTGGATAAGTTTGAGGAAGCCTTTGTAAGTATAGAAGAGGCTGAGATTCTATGTGGTGATAATTCACCTATGCAACAATAAGAAGTTCAAATTGAGGATCTAACAGAATAGGAAGAAGAAGAGGAGAAAGAAAAAGAAAAGGAGAAAGAGGATGAAGAGAAGAAAGATGAACTTGTAGATGATCCATCTATTGAAGCTCCAATAAATGTGAAGACTGAGGTAATGGATGTTAGTCAAAGTTCACTCCTTACCCCTAAGCCCTCAATGTCATTGTTGTCAAGTTTGACCCCTGACACAACAAGTCTAGATTCATGGGGAGAAGAAGACCTAATGAAGATCAGTATGCTAGCAATGGAGAAGGCCAAGGAGAAACAAGTAATGAGGAACCCATTATTTGTTGAATCAGTAAGTATTCTAAATAGCTTACTACCTGAGAACAAGAAATTGATAAGTGTTCATTGAGTAGATGATGTCAGCACCATCCTAACATGATTCAAAACAAATTTATCAAGTCTTGAGGAATCTACATCCAAAGTTGCAGAGGAGAAATATCTTAAGAAGAGATTGAGTGAATTGATAGGTAACTTTGCACTTGACCTTAGTTCCTTAAAGGTTGGTCAAGCTTTGCTTAAAGACTTAGTAACTAAAGGAAGAAAGTTAATAGCTGACTATATAGATAAGGACAAACTAACTAGAGATCTCTCTAAGAAGATTCAAGAAGCTGAATCTATGATGGAAGTAGTAAGGAAATCAGTGGAAGATCCCTCCTCAGATTTAAACATGTGCAATAATGTCTATCAAGGTCAGTTAGACAAAATTGAGAAGGCAGAGAAAGAAATGGCCAAGATAAGGGCTAGGCAAGCACAGTTAAGACATACACTTACACCCTCATTGGATGTTCTAAATCAGAATATCAAGGAGATTGATGCCACTATGGTGACATATGATCAAGGTCCGAGTTCATATTTGGAGAAGATGGATAAGTTGACTTATTCTTTGTCCTCCCATCTCCAAATAGTAAATGCACTGAATGCATTTTGGCAGCAAGAGATTCAGAACTTGAAGATTGTATATCCATATGTACTCACTTTGTAAGTACTTGTAGATTCATTTTTTAGCACCTTTTTCTTTAATTTAAAAGGGGGAGTATAATATATAGTAGAAGGGAGAATATGGAGCAATATATATGATATCAAAAGGGAGATATAAGATAGAGTATATGTTAGAAAGTTTTTGTGTAAGATACAGTTTAGTAACTTCACCATATTCCTTTGTTGCCATTAATGACAAAGGGGGAGATTGTTGGAAAGTTGGCTATACTATTTAATATGACTATGATTTAGTTTTTTCATTATGGAAACAAAGTCATATTGAGTTTTGAAGTCAGCGCATAACTTAGAAGATTAGAGAAATGGCTAAGTATGGAAGACTGGATAGTTAGTGAAGCACCAGATGAATAGAGCATCAATGCACGTGCATATGATAGAGTTTTGGTATGTGCCCTAGAAGAAAATATTTTGGTTATGTTAGAAAGATATGGTTAAGATTAGATGATCAAATGAGTTAGTGTGATGAAGATACAATGAGTTGAAGTGACACTGACAGTGAGCGGCAAAGCAGAACAGAGTATGCAACCGACTGTTAGTATTTTGGTTAGCGGTTATAATATTGTTTTGTAAAGGATATGCACCTATTATATTTGTGTTATAAACATGAAAATCTAATTGTATGTAAGCACGCTTGAGCCAATTTATTTGGAAGCATTCTATGTAATTAGTTATAGGCCGACTAAGTGAATAGTTTCATTTGCGCATATAAATAAGGCATGCACCTTTGTATTTGACTATGTGATGAGATATAGAGTTGATAGAAGAAAAGTAGAAGTATGCGAAGAGCAGTGAGAATGTTGTAGAGCTTTACAAGAGGCTAAAGCATTATCACACATAAAGAACTAATCAGACAAGCGGTGTCATAGCAATAGTTCACCATGCAGATATAGTGTGTATATGATATCCAAAAGGTTGTAGCCTTCACCACTTGAGCAATGAGCTCTAGGATAGTGTGTCCTCACCCCTAACATGATTAATTGTAAAAGAATCCTAATAGGGTCTGACCCTTGACAAGGTCATTGTACTTAAGCATTGTAATGACAACTAACAGGGCTAAGGAACATTAATAGGTTCATAATATACAAGTACAATTATTAGTGGGTATTAATTCCCACCAGGGTTTTTCCTTTGGCCAAGGTTTCCCCATAATCATATCTAGTGTTATGTGTTGATTACTTTACATGCTTTAATATTCAATTCAATAATTAAGTTATTGAGTTAAGTTTCAAGTATCAGAAAGTAATTATATAGAACACTAATTCACCCCCCCTCTTAGTGTTCCCATTCCTAACATATATACCCCTTATATCTCCTCATTTTGGTATCCATTATTAAGATCAAGCATTCCATATAAATTTTATAAGCATTCATGATTAAGCAAGAAAATTGGAGTTCAAGTTCTCTTCCTCAATCAAGAATCCAAGTCTTCAATCCTTCTTCTTATTCTTCTTCATCAAGCATTGTGAAAAGCTATAATATCCATTATTCTAGGATTTGGTTTCATAATCTTTTATTAGGTTTTTATGGAGATCAAGCTATTGCATCAAAACTTTTGATCACATTCAAATAAGCATTGCATCATCAAGGAGTGAGGTAATTCAGATCTAGTTTCTATTTCATCTTTCCTTATGCAATTTCAATTCATTTTCAAGGTTTATTCCTAAATAGGGGTTTGACCAAGGAAAACCCATTTAGCCAACCTTGTTTACCATTTTTTGTGTGTAGGAATAGGTTGTAGAGCTATAGGATATTTTTTGGGCTGTATAGGATATAGTATAGCCAAGTTTACATTATTTTTGGATATGGTATCCTATATCTGAAAGTGTCAAGAACACATCACCAAAGTTGACCTGTCCCTAGGTATAGGTTGAATTTAAGCCTATCAATACAATTTTTAGCTAAAATTTGGCAGGAATTTAGTTCACAACCTTTAAGTCTTAGATCCACTATTATAGCTCATTCTAACACTCCAATAGTCAGAAATTCAGGTCTGAGAGTTTACTTTTTCTATTCCATTTCTAGGTTCTCAAATCCTCCTCCATCCTCTTTCACATCATCTTTCCCAATTGATTAGATAATATTTTTTCTTATTTATCCTTTTTCATATCAATATCATCCCTTTCTTTCTCAAATCATAAGAAACAAAAGGAATCAAAACCCTTCAAGGTATTAATATTGTATTGGCATCCTTCTCATCAAGTGGTGTTAATCATATTTGTCTTGAGGTAGTTTTTCATTCCAATGTATAATATTAATTGGGGATTTTAGCCTTTTAAATGATCCCCATTTCATATTATACATTAATGTATTTTTTTAATAAATAGGTCTATTGATATTAATATTACAGTATTACATATAATATATATATGATTATGGGCAAATACTGAAATAAACTACCCCTCCATATCTTACTAATAAATGAAACCATCTGTACATATTCCATAGTCACTATTAGAAACATTAGTATAGAAACCCCTACAAACAAACCATAACAAGAAAGGGGCCTCAACCATGCATGAACAACATTAAAAACCCACACCCCACTGATACAAATTAAAATAAAATGTTATTTTTCCAAACCCTCCCAAGTGTCATACCATACAAGAATTTAAAGTACTACATCACAAAAAACAAAATATTCTAGGAATTGTTTCTTGTTACTTAGTCATTCTTTCCTTGGCTTACCCATGGGGCCATTGTACCAGAAGTCCTCTTACCCATATTTTGTTAGGAATAGTCCCAAGAGATAACTTAGAGGGGGGGGGGGGGGGTGGGGGGAGTGGTGGGGGGGTAATCAGTTATCTACAAGATTCAATTTGTTATCCAATTAAGTATAGAATAACATTAAGCACATATAAAATAAGATAACACTTAACACAACACCACAATTCTGGTTACGGGGAAACCCAAATAGGTAAAAACCCTGATGGGAATTAGCACCCACTATAAACTGCACTAGAGTATAATGATCCTTGTTAGAAGATCTTTCTATTGGAATAACTGAGAGGGGGGTGAATCAGTTATCCACTATCCCAAATACAAAATGTATATCCAAAAATAATGTAAACAACTTTCTATAGCTCTGTAACATATAATAGTAAATTGTCTGTGCTTTTACCGATTACCATTCAATAACATAAAGTAACTACCGATCAAATCCAATATGCAACATGTAAAATATGATATCCAACAATCATCACAATCAACAGATAACATAAGAGATTTAACGTGGAAACCCTGTAAAGGGAAAAACCACCTAGGACTAGCAACCCAAAAATTGTTCACTCTTTTGAAGTGAGGTCAGTGAAGACTCAACCTTGTTAAAGGTTACAAAACACACTGTAAGGTGTGACCTTGTTAAAGGATTTAACACCAACCATTATCGTCCAACCATCATTCGCTATGGGGTTGACAGGATAACAAATGTGCATTCTATGAATGACATTACAATACTTTCAAGTCTACTCGGTTAAGAGATGTATCTGATTATAATGGTTAAACTATAACAGTAGGTGATCTGATTACAATACAACTTGATTTTCATATGTATAGATCTATATTATGCTCAATCAAATCTCTAATCAATATATCAATTATGTTTCAAAAATATTCAGTAACTTATTGTCTCTTGATTATAGCTTTATGATGCTCGGTAATCTCTGCAATTCGATTCTCCTTAATTAGTTTGATCAGGCATGCATGAATCTTATTCATGCAATATCTCTGTAGTATCCTTTCCTCCAGCATAAGTTTCTTAATGAAACCCTAGTCTCTTAAATAGACAAGTAAACTATTTTCCTTTCATCCATCAAATTTTGCTGCTTAATCTCCTTTGTTGGTTTTTTCACTTAAACCTTCCTCAGTTGATGTGTCAGTAACACGTTTAAAATTTTTCCTTTAGATCTTCCTTGAATTTTGCTAACCATTGATCTCATAAAAAAATTTATCTTTCACTCTGTGATCATACACTTTACAGGTCATCACCTTTTGTCGGCTAAACAAATCATTTAGTTCTTTTGTTCATTCTTGGTTAACAAAGAAATGCGTCGGTGAACACAAGCTCAGTTTATACTATGCTTGGTATACACTACACTGCTCAGTGTATACTATAATTCTTCATCAACCAACCACACTGGTTTGTAACATTTTACTCCCAACTATATAATAGATTAATGCAATATAATCAAGTCAACAATATGAAATCATAGACTCATCAGTAAGTTACCAAAGGTATTCCTTATCCTCATATGTCATAACCATCTTCCTCAATGTAGATATCTTGGTTTTTCATATTTATCTTCTCTTACAGATGTGTTAGATGTTTGCAACTCCATGATAAGTACTATAAAAACTAGTTGACATCAATGACAACATAAAACTGATTCCATTATCTTACATAACAGTGCAGTGTTTAGTGATCTCTTATCACTTGAAGTTATGCAATCAGGTTCTCAATCAGATGTAGTTCATCAATCTCTCCCTTTAGCATTGATGGCAACTCAAGCAATATGAAGTATACCATACACAAACCAAACATGTATTCTACAACTCTGTAAAAAAATTTTGTAGCCCAGTAAGCTCTCCCTTAGCTTAATATGTTTAATCACTACGTTACATAAAAGCATTGTAAGTGCAAACTATCTTCTGCAGATATGATCTTTAGCAACTCTTATAGGTTCCTTCTCTTTATCTCTCTTTTTCTTCTCAGATTATCTCCCCCTAAGATAGATGTTCCTGTATTCTCCTCGATTATCATATTGTTTATCTCTCCCTTTGACAACAATGCCAAAGAAACAAATAAACATATAGCTATGTATTAGCCATGTAACTCTTTGTTGTCCAGTGCATTTACTATATCTCTGTATACCGATTATGCCACCAGTTTCTCAAGTCTTTCACAACCTTAGATGAAAATCCAAAGTGTGAACTATGCTGCATCAACATGAATGATCTTCTGATAAGATTAGGCTGATGCAACCTCTAGATCACATTAGTGACCGGTAGATAGGGGACAAACCCCAAGTCTAGTCCTCAAGTATTCAAATGTATCTTTTGGTAGAGGCTTTGTAAATATGTCTGCAAGTTGCTCTTTAGATGTAACAAATTCTAGCTTCACTTGGTTCTCTTATACTTGTTCTCTTAAGTAGTGATACTTGATAGATATGTGCTTTGGTTTAGAGTGCATCACTGGATTCTTTGAAATGTTTATAGCACTAGTGTTATCACAGTATATAAACACCGGCTCAATGATTATCTCATTCATTCCTTCTAACACTTGCTTAATATATGCAATATTTGAACAATTTGTAGCAACAGAAACATACTCTACTTTGGCTATAGACTGGGAAATATAGGACTGCTTCTTACTTGTCTAGGTAACAAGTCTTTCACTGAAGAAAAATGCTCCTCTAGTTGTGCTTTTTCTGTCATCCACATTTCCAGCCCAATCAGCATCGGTGTATACTTTAAGTTCAAACTTGCATTCCTTAGGATACCATAATCCATAATCTTTTATCTTCTTTAGGTATCTTAATATTCTCTTTGTAGCAACCATGTGTGACTCCCTAGGATTTGTAGAAAATCTTGCAACAATCCCCACAACATGTGCTATATTTGGTCTACTGTGTACTACATACATTAACTTACCAATCATTGATCAGTACAGTGTCTGGTTCACCTCTATAGTTTCATCCTCTTTAGTCAATTTGCAGCCTATGACCATTGGTGTTCCAACTGGTTTAGCATCTTCCATGCCAAATGTTTTCAATACTTCCTTTATATACTTGGATTGTGTGATGAATATCCCATCACTCGGTTGAATAACCTACTGTCCTAGAAATAACTTAATCTCTCCAAACATAGACATTTCAAACTCTTTTCTCATCTCATTAGCAAAGGATTTACATATGTGATCTTGATCTCCAAAGATAGTATCATCCATAGATATTTCAGCAATTAGAATAGTATCATCAGTATCTCCTTTCATGTACAAATTGTTGTTCTCACTAGTTCTAACAAATCCAATACTTAACAAATAAGTATGTAGCCTTTCATACTAGGATCTTGGTGCTTGCTTCAAACCATACAAAGCTTTATCTAATCTACATACCATTTCTTTCTTGTCTGGATCAATGAACCCTTTTGGTTGTTCTATGTAGACTTCTTCTTCAAGTATCCCATTCAGAAATATAGACTTAATGTCCTTTTGATAAACTTTAAATTTCTTATGTGCTACATAAGCTAGTAACATTCAAACTCCTTCTATTCTAGCAACAGGTGCAAAGGTATCACCATAGTCAATTCTTTCCTCCTGTGCATACCCCTTGCAAACTAGTCTAGCTTTATTCCTTGTAACCTCTCCATTTTAATTCAGCTTGTTTCTGAAGATCCACTTAGTACCGATAACATTCTTATCCTTAGGTCTAGGTACTAAGCTCCATGTCTTGTTTTTCTCTATCTATTCAATCTCTTCATTCATTGCATTTATCAATTCTTCATTCTCCAATGCAACTTTAACATTCTTCAGTTCATAATCACAAACTAAGCATGTACCTTGTCTTGACTTACTTCTCGTTTGTATGTCAGCTTGTTTTTCACCAATGATTTGGTTCTCAGGATGATGTCTTCTAAAAAATCTTGCTAGTATCCGATCTATTATTTCTTGTTCATCCTGTTCAGGTTCATTTTCTTGCTCGGTAGGTCCTTCCTACTCGCCGGTTTCTCTTTCTTGTTCCTCGGTATTGTTTTCTTGCTGATAGGTTGTCACTGTCTATGGATTTGGTAGATACTCTAGAAGTTTAATGTATGTGAATCTATTGTAGTCTTCTAGTTCCTTTGTTCTTTCTTCTGCATTCTTGTCATCAAACTCATCAACCCTGACATTAGCACTTTCTATCATTTTATTAGTAACTTTATTTAGACACTTATATGCTTTGCTTTTAGTGGAATATCCAAGAAATATCCCTTCATCACCTTTTGAGTCAAACTTTCCATTTCTTTCATCTTTCAGAATAAAGCATTTACTTCCAAAAATTTTGAAATAACTTACAATGGGTTTGTGTCCAAACCATAACTCATAGGGTGTTTTGTTAGTGTCCTTCTTCAACTATACATGGTTTAAAACATAAACAGTTGTGCTAACTACCTCTCTCCAGTATGTCTGAGCAACATTTTTCTCTATCATCAGTGTTCTTACACATTCAACTATTGACCTATTCCTCCTTTCAACAATTCCATTTTGCTGAGGTGTTCTCAATGCAGAGACCTATCTTTTTATACCATGCTCATTACAAAAGTTAGTAAATTCATTAGAAATAAATTCACCTCCTCTGTCAGATCTTAAGCATTTCAATTCTTTACCATTCTCTTTGTCTACTTTTGCTTTATACCACTTGAACATCTTAAATGCCTCTGATTTTTCTTTCAAGAACATGATAGTCATCAATCTAGTATAGTCATCAACAAAAAGAATGAAATATCTATCACCATAATAACTCTGAGTTCTCATGAGACCACATAGGTCGGTGTGAACTAATTCAAGTATTTTCTTTGTTGAATAATCTTTTCTCTTGAAACTAGATTTTGTCATTTTACCTTTCTGACACTCATGACACATAACATGATCAGGCTTAGATAAGTTAGGAAGACCTCTAGCCTTTTTCTTTTTACAAATCTTAATCATGTTATCAAAGTTTACATGACATAACCTTTTATGCCATAACCAAGCATCTTCATTTTTCATCATTAAACAAGAAGACTTTTCATTATCAAGATAAAACAAGTTACCTTTCGATTGTGCTCCTATTCCAACAAGTCTTCCTCCATCATCAAATATTTTTACTTTCTTGCTCTCAAAAACTACTTGGTGACCTGAATTGTTCAACTGTGCAACACTTAGAAAATTATAGTTTAGTCCTTATACCCAATAAGCATTATCACATTGGATTCTATCATTTATCAGCAAGGATCTCTTTCCTCTAACCATGCAAGGTGTATCATTACCCATTTTTACAGATCCTCCATTATATTGCTCAAGATGATTAAATTTTTCTTCATCACCAGTCATGTGATGTGTACAGCCACTATCTATGATCCATGTATCATTTTTATTAACCTTAGAAATCGGTGCTATTTCTACATACCTTTCTTCTTCCTCAGAATCATCCTTCATAGAAACAAATACTACCTCTACATCATCATCTGAATTAGATTTTGATTCATTTTTTTCTACAATATAACATACCTTTTTTCCTTTATCACTATTGTCTCGGTTGTCTCTATTGTAGTGTCGGTAACTTCTATTGCCTCTTCTCCCATAGCTTCCTTCACCAGATCGGTCCTTGTTTCTATCATCTTCCTTTATGTTTGCACATCTAGCAGCAATATGACCAACCTCTTTGCAGTTAAAACATGCTAAAGGTAATTTGCCTCTATATCTACCTTTTCCTTTAGTTAATCTCCTGGCCATAAGAGCTTCAAGCTCATCAAGTTCATCATCAGTATTGCTATCACTATCATCCTTACTATTTCTACTACTAGACTTACCAATCTTCAGAGAAGTCATAAAAGCAGATTCAACAGTTGGTACAACACTATTATCATAGTTGTTCAATTCAAAAGTTGTTAGCTTTCCAATCAGATTATCAAGAGTGAGAGTACTGTTAGGTGCTAACCTATTTTCATGAATTGCAAATATTTTGATGGCATAAATAGGCAATAAAGTCTTTAGAATTTTTCTTACCATAGTGTCTTCATCAATAACACCATCAAATGCTTTGATAGCGTGAACTACCTCCTTTATTTAGTTTTTATACTAGACAATGTTTTCTCCTTATTTCATCTTCATATCATTGAATCTTCCTCTTAAACTTTCGGCTCTGGCTCTCTTAACATTTGTATCACCACTATAAACTTGAGCAAGTTTATCCCACATATCTTTAGTAGTAGTGCAATCTTTAATATCTTCAAACTCAGCATCTGTTAGAGCAGCAACAATCTCCATCATAGTAATGTTATGCTCATGTCTATCTCTTAGTTGATCTAGAGTCAAAGGTCCAGTGGGTGGTGCAATGTAGACATTCTCTAATAGTGTGAGGGAAGAATTCCCCATTCCAGATATATGCAGTTTCATTTGGCTTTTCCATATTGTAAAGTTGTCCTTGTTCAACTTTGGCACATCCCTCTTATACATTTTGTGATCTTTATGTTGAGGTCTTTAAAACTCTGTTCCAAGCAACCAATACACTCTAATACCAATTGTTAAAATAATTGAGAGGGGGGTGAATCAGTTATCCACTGTCCCAAATACAAAATGTATATCCAAAAACAATTTAAACAAATTTCTACAACTTGGTAACATATAATAGTAAATTGTCTGTGCTTTTACTGATTACCAATCAATAACATAAAGTAACTACCGATGAAATCTAATATGCAATATATAAAGTATGATATCCAACAATCATCACAATCAACACATAACATAAGAGATTTAATGTGGAAACCCTGTAAAGGGAAAAAACACCTAGGACCGGCAACCCAAAAATTGTTCACTCTTCTAAAGTGAGGTCGGTGAAGACCCAACCCTGTTAAAGATTAAAAAACACACTGTAAGGTGTGACCTCATTAGAGGATTTAACACTAACCGTTATCATCCAACCAATATTCACTATGGGGTTGACAGGATAACAAATGTACATTCTATGAATGACATTACAAGACTTTCAAGTCTACTCGGTTAAGAGATTTATCTTATTACAATGGTTAAACTATAACAGCAAGTGATCTGATTACAATACAACTTGATTTTCAGATGTACAGATCTATATTATGCTCAATCAAATCTCTGATCAATATATCAATTATGTTTCAACAATATTTAGTAACTTACTATCTATCGGTTATAGCTTTCTGATGCTCAGTAATCTCTGCAGTTCGGCTCTCCTTAATTAGTTTGATCAGGCATGCATGAAGCTTGTTCATGCGATATCTCTATAGTATCCTTTCCTCTGGCATAAGTTCATAATGAAACCCTAGTCTCTTAAATAGACAAGTAAACCATTTTCCTTTCATGCATTAGATTTTTCTGCTTAATCTCCTTCATTGGTTTTTCCGCTTAAACCTTCCTTAGTTGATGTGTCGGTAACATGTTTCAAATATGTCCTTTAGATCTTCCTTGAATTTAGCTAGTCGTTGATCTCATAACAAAATTTATCTTTCACTCCGTGATCTTACACTTTACAACTCATCAACTTATGTCGGATAAACAAATCATTTGGTTCTTTTGTTCATTCTCAGTTAACAAAGAAATGCGTCGGTGAACACAAGCTCAGTTTATACTATGCTTGGTATACACTACACTGCTCGTTGCATAATGGAATGCTTCATTAACCGACCACACTACTTTGTAATATTTTTCTCCCAACTACAAAATAGATTAATGTAGCATAATCAAGTCAACAATATGAAGTCATAGACTCATCAATAAGTTACCAAAGGTATTCCTTATCCTCATCTGTCATAACCATCTTCCTCAATGTAGATATCTTGATTCTTCATCTTTCTCTTCTCTTCTACATATGTGTTATATTTTTTCAACTCCATGATAAGTACTGTCAAAACTAGTTGACATCAATGACAACATAAAACTAATTCAATTATCTTACATAACAGTTCAGTGTTCGGTGATCTCTTATCACTTGAAGTTTTGCAGTCAGGTTCTCAATCAGTTGTAGTTCATCACTTTCAACACTATTAGGAGTGGATCTTTACAATGCATGAAGTACTATGACCTGGTCAAAGGTCAGACCTTGTTAGGAGTCTTTTATAAAATAACCCTATTAGGGGTGAGGACACACTATCCAGGAGCATACTTCTCAAATGGTGAAGGTTGCAACCTTTTGCACAACAAATACACACTATATCTGGATCTTGGTGAACTAGAAAGTAGACCCACTATCTTGATCAGTTCCAATGAATAGCATATACTATTTGCTTCTTCACATAGATATTCAACTGATGATTAAATCAACTATACTGTATTAGTACATTCACATCTTCTGCTATACTCTGTCAATCACACTTAGCAATCACAACTGACTAGCTATACGTAGCCTTCTCCAAATGAAATAATCAAGTCAACCTATTAGAACCTTCTTGAAATCATATTAGAGAAATAACACAACTCTTCAACAACATCTCCAATGGCTAGACTAAGCACACAACACAAAAAGGATTGCGCAACCCAATATGAGTAGACACTTTGCTTCATATTGTCAGCTCCACCAAATTAATTACACTTTATTCTCGAGCTAAAATACATTATGCACTCTTAACCAAACATTCTTAACTCATCACTAAACATGAATCCAAACACACATATCAAAATGATAGGCGCAACTTCTGAAACAATATAAACAATGTCAGCTCCATCAGACAATCTTAGGAAACTGCAACTGGCTAATAGAAACATCATAAATCAACTTGTACTGCAAAAATAAATCTACATCCATGGACATACCTTCATAAACATTTCTACAACATAACTATAATTGTGCAAAGCTCCAACATAACCAAACTGATAATCACAAACAAAACTCTTCGTGTAGCACTCTTAGGAACACTACTATTACAAACAACTACATAATTATCTGTACTCAGAATCAACCTTTGTGTCTATGATATCATGCTACTACAATATATTCTCAAGGCTCTCTGCATAGAACTACAATGCATGCTACTTACCATATTTTGTCATCAATGAAGAACATACAGTCAAGACTGGCTTGCTGGAAAATCTCCAACAATCTCCCCCTTTGGCATTGATGGTCACATATGGAATGAAAAACACCACCAATCCAAATGTACAATTATTTTATAACATTCTCCATTTCCTCAAAAAAACTCCCCCAAGGATGATTTCTCCATCTGTTGCATCTTCTTACTATATACTCCCCCTTTAATTTATACTCCTCCATTGTATAGTTTTTCATGACTATATACTCCCCCTTTGACATCAATGGAAAAGGGTGCCAAAAAAAATAAGAGGAGGTACTACTCCTAAAGTAGAGTAGTCAACCATTCATCAGTCACTGAAGACTGATGCACTACTGCAAACTATCAGATCTAGTGAAGGGAATTACTCCCAGCTTCTCCCTGAGATACTCAAATGTATCCTTCGGCAAAGGCTTTGTGAATATGTTTGGTAACTACTCTTTAGTAATCACATAATCCAATTTTACTTCTTTCTCAGCAACTTTCTCTCTTAGGAAGAGATATTTTATCTCAATGTGTTTTGTCTTTGCATGCATCGTAGGGTTCTTTGACATATTGATAGTGCTAGTGTTGTCACAATGAATAACAATAGGATAATTAATCTGGATTCCAAAATCCTTTATCATCTTTGTGATCCACACAATTGTAGAATAATTTAATGCTGCTACTACATACTCTACTTTGTTGTGGACTGAGAAATACAATTCCGCTTCTTGCTTGTCCAAGTAACTAGTCTATCTCCAAGAAATATTGCTCCTCCTAAAGTGCTCTTTCTATCATCAACGCAACCTGCCCAATCTGCATCTATGTACACATGAAGTTCTACATTCTCCGAATAAGGATACCATAAACCATAGTCTATAGTTCCTTTCAAATATCTAAATATCCTCTTTACTACCATAAGATGACTTTGTTTAGGTTCTGCTGTAAATCTTCCAACCATACCAATGGCATTAGAAATATCTGGTCTAGATTGAGTAAGATATATGATTTTACCAATCATAGACTTATATAGGGTCTTATCTACTATTGTAGAATCATCTTCTTTTGAAAGCTTGCTTCTTTTTATCATAGGGGTACTTATTGGCTTGCAATCATCCATCTCGAACTTCTTTAATATTTCTTTTACATACTTAGACTGATTAATGAAAATACCTTTGTCTGTCTGTTGCACATTCAATACCAAAAAGTACTTGATAGGTTCAATCATGCTCATTTCAAATTCGCTCTGCATCTCTTTAGTAAATTCTACACTAAGCTTGTCATTACCACCAAAAATAATTTCATCAACAAAAATAGCAACTAGTAATAATCCATCAAGTGTCTCTCTTATGAATAAGTTACAATCTAGTGCTCCTTTTTTGAATCCGGTCTTTGTCAAGTAACCATCTAGTCTTTCATACCATGCTTTAGGGGCTTGCTTAAGTCCATAGAGGGATTTCTTTAGTTTGCATACCTCTGGTTTGTCTGATAAACTAAATCCTTCAGGCTACTCTATGTAGACTTCTTCCTTCAACTTTCCATTCAATAATGTTGACTTGACATCCATTTGATATACTTTAAAGTCTTTGAATGTTGCATAGGCTAGAAATAACTTTATGGCTTCCAATCTGCTTACAGGGGAAAATGTATCAGAATAATCAATTCCTTCTCTTTGCGCATATCCTTTACATACTAGTCCTGCTTTATTTCTTACTACTATACCATATTCATTCATCTTGTTTCTAAATATCCACTTGGTTCCAATCACATTTTTGTCACTAGGATAGGGGAATAGTTCCCATGTATCATTATTAATTATTTGATCTAATTCTTCTTTCATTTCTTCATGACAATCTAAATCATTACATGCATCTTCAACACTTAAGGGTTCAATTTGTGAAAGTAAACATACCGCTTCATCAACTATTGAACTTTTTGCTTTTGATCTTGTCATGAATTTGTTGTTTTGATCTCCAATGATATCTTTTTTTGAATGGTATCTAGATGTGAAATTTGGAACATTAGGTGTGAATCTCTCATCTATCTTATGTGTTTCTTCTTTACTTGTTTCAGGATCATTGAATAATACATCAATATTGTCAAACATTTCTTCAACAACTTCTTCTCTACTGGTAGGTCTAGGTTCTTCTTCAATCATAGGTGCATAATCATGATATCTCTCTTGAATCATAAAATTTTCATCAATCTTTACATGTGCACTTTCGATGATCTTCTTCAATCTTAAGTTAAAACATCTATAAGCTTTTCTTTTAGTAGAGTAACCAAGAAAAATACCTTCATCACTTCTTGCATCAAACTTGCCAATAGCTTCATCTCTCTTGGTGTAACACTTGCTCCCAAAGATTCTAAAGTATTTTACTATAGCTATATTCCCAAACCATAGCTCATAAGGTGTCTTATCTACAGCTGACCTTAATTGAATTCTGTTGATAGTATATACTGTAGTATTGATTGCATCTCTCAAATAGGTGTGTGCAACTTTTCCTTCAATCATGATAGTGCGCGCTGTGTCAAGTATGATCTTATTTCTTCTTTCTGCAATTCCATTCTGCTGAGGGGTTCTAGGTGCACTTAGCTATCTCTTTATCCCATGTTCTTCGTAATACTCATAAAATCCATCAGAGGTGAATTATCCTCCTCTATCTAATCTAAGACATTTTATCTTTAATCCAGATTCATTTTCAACTTTAGCTTTGAATATTTTGAACTTCTCAAATGCTTCAGATTTATCTTTTAAGAATGCAACCCACATCATTCTAGAATAATCATCAACAAACAAAATAAAGTACCTTTCACCATAGTATGATCTTGTTTGAGTTGGTCTGCATAACTCTGAATGCACTAGATCCAATTTGTTCTTTGTCAAATTATGCTTGCTTCTGAATGAATTCCTTACATGTTTTCCCATCACACATTCCCTGCATATTGTATCAACTAGTTTTGCAATACTAGGGAGGTCTCTTACTACCTTTCCATTGCTTATCTTTACTATATTATCAAAATTGATGTGACATAGTCTTTTGTTCCATAACCAACTATCATCTATTTTAGCAACAAAACAACTTGCTTCAAAGTTAAGCTGAAAAACATTACCTTTTGTCTTTTAACCTGATGCAATCATTACTCCTTCTTTGTTATTAATGATGCACTTATTGTCTTTGAATTCCAATTGATATCCTTTGTCAAGCAATAGTCCAACACTTACTAAGTCATGCTGCAAACCATCAACATATAGAACATCATCAGTGTTATTCTTTCCATCCAAAGTGATACCTCCTCTACCTATGATAGGTTTAGGAGTGTTGTCTCCAAATATAACCATGATGCCTTTGTACTTATCTAGATGTACAAATTTGTCTTTGTCTTCTATCATGTGATGTGAACATTCATTGTCAATGATCCGGTCTATTCTAATGTCAGCTTGTGAAATTAATGCTATCTCTTGTGCTTTATTTTCATCTTCAATATCCATCTCATCAAACATTTTCTCCATACCTTCAATAGCGATGAATCCAATTTCATCTTCTACTAAATCTTCATCTGATACTCCATCTTCAGCATGGTAACATTGTTTTGTATACTTAGGCTTGAAATTAGTTTTGAGCTTCTTGACTCTTGTAGGACACTTAGAGGCAAAATGACCAATCTTGTTACATGAAAAGCATTTAAATGGTAACTAACCTTCATATTTTCCTTTTCCTTTTCTTTCTTTCTTAGCAATCATAGCAATGAATTCATCTAGTTCTTTATCCTCATCTTCATTATCAAAGTTACCAGAAGTGTTCAAGGATTTCTTACCATGGACTGAGGCTTTGAAAGTTGTTTCACTTTTAGGCTCTATCTTCAAACTTGATATCTTGAATGCTGAGATCTTGTTGATTAAGGTCTCCCTTCTGAAGTCTTTTGAAAACTGCATAGTCTCATCTAGGATGTTAATCTTATTCTCATATTCTGTTGTTAGAGTAGTCATCAACTTATCCATTATGTCTTCTTCTGAAATTTCTCCACTATTGTTCCTGATTCCTGCAATTGCTTCACTAATTCTTTGATTGTAGGCTCTGATGTTCTCTTCGGGTAGCATCTCCAAATTATTATATATTTTCTTCCATGTCTTTCTACGCACATTCTTGGATTGGATATCTCCTTCAGACATGTCTTCTAGAAACTTTCATATTTTGTAGGCCTTATCTACTTTCTTGTTCTCTGAAAACTCACTGTCAGATAAGGCACTGATAAGGGCTTCTTTGGAAATATCATTTTGAGTGAACATTTCCTTTTTCTTAATAGTTACATCATCTTTTGCAAGGTCTTTTAGAGAGGAAATATGAACTTCTTGAGTAGCTACTTCAAAAATCTCAAAACCAATGCACTGCAAATGTGTTGTCATTTTGTTCTTCCAGTCTAGATAATTCTCTCCATCAAACTTAGGACTTTATTTTCTAAAGAATGCCATCTGATCAACCTCAATCTATTAAACTTTCTCTCTAGGGCACTTGGCTCTGATACCAATTGTTAGGAATAGTCCCCAAGAGATAACTAAGAGAGGGGGGGGTGAGTTAGTTATCTACAAGATTCAATTCTTTATCCAATTAAGTACAAAATAATGTTAAGCACATACACAATAAGTTAACACTTAACACAGCACCACAATTTTGGTTATGGGGAAACCCAAATAGGTAAAAACCCTAGTGGGAATTAGCACCCACTACAAACTGCACTAGAGTATAATTATCCTTGTTAGAAGATCTTTCAACACTATTAGGAGTTGATATTTACAATGCATGAAGTACAGTGACCTAGTCAAAGGTCAGACCCTGTTAGGAGTCTTTTAAAAATAACCCTGTTAGGGGTGAGGACACACTATCAGGAAGCACAATGCTCAAATGGTGAAGGTTGCAACCTTCTACACAATAGATACACACTATATCTGGATCTTGGTGAACTGGAAAGTAGACTTGCTATCTTGATTAGTTCCAATGAATAGCATATACTCTTTGCTTCTTCACATAGATCTTCAACTGATGATTGAATCCACTATACTATCTCAGTACATTCACATCTTCTACTCTACTCTGTTAATCACACTTAGCAATCACAACTGATTGGCTATAAGTATCCTTCTCCAAATGAAATAATCAAGTTGACCTATTAGAACATTCTTGAAATCATATTAGAGAAAGAATACAACTCTTCAACAACATCTCCAATGGCTAGACTAAGAATGCAACACAAAAAGGACCATGCAACCCAATATGAGTAGACACAATGCTTCACACTTTCGGCTCCACCAAATTAACTAAAACTTTATTCTCAAGCTGAAATACATTATGCGCTCCTAACCAAACATTCTTAACTCATCACCAAACATGAATCCAAACACGCATATCAAAATGATATGTGCAACTACTAAAACAATATAAAAAATGTCAGCTCCGTCAGACAATCTCAAGAAACTGCAACTGGCTAATAGAAACATCATAACTCAACTTGTACTACACAAATAACTCTACATCCATGGACATAGCTACATAAACATGTCTACAACACAACTATAAATGCATAAGGCTCCAACATAACCAAACTAATTATCACATACAAAACTTTGCCTGTAACACTGTTAGGAATACTACTATTACAAACAACTACACAACTGTCTGTACTCAGAATCAACATTTGCGTCTATGATATCATGCTGATAACATATCCATACAACATATGCTCAAGGCTCTTTGTATAGAACTATAATGGACACTACTTACCATATGTTGTCATCAATGACAAACATACAGTCAACACTAGCTTGCTGTAAAATCTCCAACATATTTTACTTGTGAGTCCAACCTCTTCACTACCTCCAACATTTTCTCTTTCTCTCAAGAATGAAGAAAATCCTTCAATGAGTCTCATCTAATCAAAGCCTCTACACGATGTTCTTCCCAATTTCTTTAAGTACTCCAAATGAGAAAGGAGTGTATAAGTGTGTCCTCTTCTCCCACTCTACACCAATCTCCTCCTCCATTTCTAAGATTGGCACCATCCCATGGTACTACTCAGGTTTGATACACTCTTTCATCACCCATAATGACTCTTCTTTCGACCCCAATTTCAAAAACTGTGCTATGAATGTAGATGTTATATGAATTTGTAGTAGTATCTATGATCAACCCACACGAATTGTTTTCCTGAGACAAGGGCAATGATTTTGCAAAAAACATAGATCATCGATTTTAAAGACATCCTTCAAAAATTTCTCCGATATACGACCCTTGAAGCATAGTTGATTCTTCATTGATATTAGAGAAAACATAGCTTCCAACTTCAAGGTCTACAACTTTTCTTGACTTTTTTCCCACTGAGAGAAAACCAAATGAGTATGGTCATCTATTTGAGGATTTTATTACCATCTCACTCATTCATTAAACATCTCTATCACATCAATTGGTGATCTATCATTTGGCGGCGTACAAGGCCACCAATATCCACATCTCAAAACTTTTCAAATAAGTCCCATGACTGATTTAACATAATTTTAAATGATGTTTGCTATCGTATTTCCCTATTTCACATGTGATATTTTTTAATTCTCAAAGGGGGACAAGTTATATTGTATCTTTTAAATATATTTATTAATATGCCACACAAGTGTTTTCCCCTCGATGATTACATTAAAAATGATCAATGAGTCCCCTTCTAAATGGACTTGATCAACTGCCACTTTTTTTTCCTTAAAAATGGCATTCATCATTGCTTACACTTCCACTATTACAAGTAGTGATTGTCGCTGCACCAAAATATCAACCTGTCAATGCCCAATACCACCACTAGACTTATAAAATCCACATGAGGTGATTAAGCCATGTTGTGAATCCTGCAAGTGACACTAGTGCACTACCAACAATCCCTCTCCCAGTGTCACTTGTCGTGGCCTTCATAAATTTGAACCTGTGACCAAGCTCTGATACCACTTGTTACAAGTAGTGGTTGTCATTGCACCAAAAGATCAACTTGTTAATGCCCAATACAACCACTAGACTTATAGAGCCCATGGGAGGCAATTAATCCATGTTGTGAATCTCACGAGGGATGTTGACACACTGCCAACATCCACCTCATTACTAGTCCCATTACATAGACGTTTTGCACCGAAAGAAACTAGGTTTCCTTGATAGTCTCTTGCAATATAGAAAGCCCTTGAATGTCTCAAATTTCCTTTTAACGCAACATCAAAATTCAGTTTTACCCATCATTGTAAAGAGCATTCCCAAAAAACACCCAAAACACCATGAACACCTAGATCCACACACAAAGAAGCTCTATAATTTTAAAAAATAAATAATATTCACTAAAATTAATAGATTATTAAATGACCAAAGGATGTGTATTTAGAACATAAGAATAATAAAAGGGACATTGTGCTTTGAGAAAATATAATTAGTAGTAGTAGACAAGAAATGCATTGGATGACCATAATAATTGGAGAAGGCATGAGATGTAAATAGTTTTAACTCAAGAAAAATCAATAAAAATAAAGGTCTGCATGTTGAATCTTGTTAGAAACTATTATAATGAATATAAGAGATAGGTGTAAGAGAAATATCATATTTGACTAATTAAATGATTGCTTTGTAAAATTTAATCTTGATGCTACTAAAATTGATGACCACTTTAATATTGTTGTTACTAAATTTTTTCTAAGATAATATCTAAAATCCCTATATTCTTTATGCTTTGAAATAGTCTTCAACTAACATGAAATTCAATAAAAAAATTCCCAAGTATTTATATCCTAATGTTAATAAGAACCCTAGCCATTTAATTTCTATAAACAACTTTGCCCACTAAGTTTTTCTATTGTAGCTTAGAAAATCTACCAATCATCATACTTAAATAGATTATGGAATTGTGATTGCACAAGGTGGCCTAATGATGAAGTCATGTGTGTACTGTATAGTATTAATCACATGTTTTACTTGAGTGAAAGGTAAAAGTATTGATCTCAAAATAATAGAAGATAAATATAAATTCATATATCTTGTGAAATGATTATATAAGATAGATCTCACACAACAAAATTTGTAAAATTTGGCTCACTTAAGAGCAATTTAAAAACTACCTATATCTTAATCTTTGGAAATTGAGGCATAAAGATTAAATCATTTAAAGTAGTAAGAGACAATAAACATGGGAGGGTCAAACTCGTCAAACACAAGTATCATGTTAGCATTTATTTAAAGATCGTACTCCTTAAAATACTTACATTACATTAGAGTCATCTCTATTGATATAAAAAGATATTGTTACAACAAAGATATGTAAAAATAAAACAAAAATAATTGAATAAACTTTAAGAATAAGAGTTTAAGACTCATTCACAATCAAAGTATCTATTAATTTTTATTTTTATTTTAGTTTATTTTATTATTATTATGTTTTGATGGAAATAAGTCAGAATATATAGATGTTGGTAGCTCTATCTTTATAAAACAGATTATAACAACATGAGAAACTATACATCTAATCCATAAATTACAACAATTTGAGTAACCATACATTTAAACGACAAGTCGTCTTTGGCCAAGTAGCTCCACAAGGGGATCCAGTATGTCAAATTCACCCAAGGGTTGAATGTGGCTTGAACACGCCTTCGAGGATTTGAACCTTGGTAGATGACTTCTATATCAAATACCATCATCCTTATCTATTGTATCAAGCAATTGAACTACAAACCTTCGACATTTACATTCATTTGATTAAAACTAAAGTTTATAGGTAATATCGAATATATATTATTCTCACTTCTAAAGATTCTTTAAATTGAGATAATCATTAATAGTTGAACTTTAGAATATCTATAAGCATCTAAATTGAATAATGAAAATAAAAAATAAAGTAAACACAATTCTTAAATCCATACAAGAAACATGACCATGAATCGAAATTTAAATCATACCAAAATATTTGAACTCGGAATTATAAAAATTAGTAAAATAATTCCATTAAATTCAATACCATAAATATAATTTACTCCATAAAGAAAACTACCACAAATAAACATAGTATACCTATTATTTGAATAACTTTCTCCAAAAAAAAAATTGAGCACAACACTTAGAAAAGAGTAATTAGACAAAAATGAAAGAAATGTCATGTGAAGAATCTTTACATTGGGAAATTATATCTCCCACATCAAAATGAGAGCGATCTGGGTAAAAACAATGATATAATGCGCATATATCTAGGTTGAGAGGGACGCAATATACATAAAATAATAGTAACGTGTCACATAGCCACATAATGCCAAAAACTAAAGTCTCCTCCTTTGCAATCATAGATTTTTGTAAGGGCACGGAGCACAAACTATAATGGATATTTTGTCATAAAAAAAGATTTGGTAAGTACCCTGATTTTCCCCCATATTCCTGTAGTGGCAATGAAAAAACTACATAGGGATTTTGTGAGTACATTTCTTCTTGTGCAAAGAGGGCCACGCCTACTTTGGGATAGAGACAATTCCTACCAAACATATATATATCTCACGTAGTCTATCTATGTACCTTAGAAATATGGTTAGAGGTCAAGGGTATGGATAAGCAATACATGGTGGCAAAAATACACATGTCAATTTCATTAAATACTTATTAATATGTATAAAAGTCAATGTCATGTATCTATTTTTTAATTATTTGGATTCATTTGGATTCGAGTGATTTTATATAATATTAAATGTATAAATAGTCTAGTTACACCTATGATTTAAGTTAAGCTTGTTTGTTTCTACAGCGCTTAGAAATCAATCTCAATCTTGATCTTGATCTTACCCCTTTCTTGTTGTAGATTAGATTCATAGTTGTGAAAGTGATCTTAATCATTATTTCATTATTGAAAATGATTCCTCTAACTTGTAAAGTTCAAATATTTATTTGGGTCTATTTAATTTATTCTTATAGGTTTTATTTCGTGCTCACTCAAGACATTGAACCTTTCATTTTTTATTCGTGACGTTGTATTTAAAGGTGTAGCCCCAATTCATTTTGAGACATATTTAAATCCATTGCATCTAAGAGCGCACATTATCAATGATAATTTTATTAGAATACATGAATTGTACAAGTATCTAGGCATTCTACATGTTTGAGAGTGGTGTCCTTGATATTTTATATGGTGAATGAATTAGCATTCTTACATGGTGTGATGCAAAAGAAGCAATAATATCTATTGTTGGTGTCTAAATTTGCAATCTCCGAAATCCCTAAAAAAAAGGTTGTTACTAAGTCCCAAGGGTGTCAAACTAAAAATAAAAGACCTTTAACATATGACTAGGCAAAGACAACAAAGGACTGATTCACTATGGTGGGTGATGCCTTCTTTGACTTTAACCTTTTTTGCTATAAACTAGATTTCTAGTTGTGAAAGCCATCACAATGATCCCTTCGCTAATAAAATTCAAATATTTATTTAGGGCCTATTTAACCTATTCATATGACCACTATGTTCTCACTCAAGGCATGGAACATTTCATGTTGATTCTTGCTAGTGTATTTAAAGGTGTAGTTCTAGCTCATTTTAGAATATTAGGACACATTTAGATTCATTGTATTTGAGAGCATGCATTTTCAAGATCATCTTATTAGAGAAGATGCATGTGTTGGTGTGAAAGGTGTATTGTATGTAGTGTTATACCTAGTAAGTTTGACACCCAGGTCCTAATCACACATGTTATTTAAGTTTACTTATGGAACACATAATAAATTTCCTAATTCTAGTTGATAATTATCACTTTTCTGTCTTATGTGGATTATATGTCCACTTTATGTCTCAAGCCATAAGATTAAGATACTTGTCATAATCTTATGCCACCTAATGTTCATCTTGGCCTATATAACCAAGGGGTCACCATTGTAACATTATCATATACCATTGTATCATTTGCATCCTTCAAAATAATAGTATCATTCTCTCATTATTGATCACTTGTGTGCCTTCATGGAGTGCCTTTATCTTGAGTGGGTTATAATCTCTAGCCAATCTTACATGGTGTAGATGTAAGGAAGTTAGCGTAGTGGAACTTCCTATACTAACCTTGAGAGGAGGGTTACACAAAACTTTTCAAATATTTATAATAGTTACAAAAAGTTAAAGAACAATAAACATAAATAGCATACATAACACAACATAGTGATTTATGTGGGAAAACCCTTTTGAGAGAAAATCCTACACTCCAGTTTTCCAATATATTATTCAAAAATCAACAATAATAAAATACAATATACTTGCAAAAAGACCTTCTCATAGGAGGATCACAAACGAGATATCAAGAGCTAACTCAACAACTATAAGACTCTTACACACAACCTCCATTTTAACCACCTAATGTATAGGAGATACAATACATAAAACTATCAAACAATATTACAAAATCATGAGCTAAAAACCACCCAAAAAAATGGCACCCAATTTATTTTCAATAATAGATTCACTATGATGTGTCAAAACACACACCAACACATCTAGCCTTCTTTTATAGCTCATTTATCTATCTAATATATTTTGTATTTCCCATTTCAAGAAACTCATCTTTTGGAGGCCATAACTTTTGATCTAGGAATCTGATTGACAAATTGTTTGAAGCATCAAAAAGTTTATGGAGTTCTCTATCAATATACAACTAGCTATATGCATTATGACCTTTTTTAGGCCCACAAAATTCCTCTAATCCCTTCATTTATTAACTTTAAAACTTTCAAAAAATGAACATTAATTTCTACAAATCTAGACATGATCTTGCAACAACAATTTACTAGCATGCTTTTATCGTCAATCCATAATTTTGGAAATGTTTTTGGACCAATTCATGTTCAAATGTAAAATTATTATTAAATAGGACGCTTATGTAAATGCAAGGTTGAGACAACATTTTCCTAGCATTATCCCACTGAACGAACACCTTACAAGAGCAAAGGGCATATCTACAACATAATTTAATCATCAAGGGTAATGAGGCCCATAGACTCCATACATCATCTAAACTTCTTTGCAATCACAACTTTGGTTAAAGAATCTAAAACATTTGTCAATCTCTACCTTAAATAGCTTCACCTTATCATCCTTAACCATGTCCTTGAAAAAATGATATTGAACATTAATTTTCTTGGCCCTAACCTGAAATTTTGGGTTCTTATCTAGGCAGAGTGCATTTTGATTTTCATAATCACTTCACCTTGTTTTATTCTTGTTAGTGTCGTAAAATTTAATCTTTACAATTTCATGCTCTTTTTCAAGCCCTTTCTTTAGTGCACCCTCTCATAGCTCATTTTAATCCTATTTTTGACCTTGTCAAAACCAAATTGTTATCATATTCTCATGAGATAACGAAATCCACACCTCACAACTATACACTTTGCAATGTCCACCCTTAGTTTACCCTTTTCTAGGTAGACTGGTGTACCTAGCACCATAGTTTTAGTGGACTAGAGTCCCTAGTGCCATATCAACCCATCCAAGAAAACCTACTGTCTATCTTTGTCATAACACTACATGCAGAAATCAGATTCTATTTAAAGAAAAGTAAGGTATATGATCTTGAAATTGCTAAGCAAGAAGCCATTAGAATTCAAGATGATTTGTTATTATATGGCTGGTGTGAAAAAAATAACAAAAAAAATTGTAAATGTTGATTTTGAAAGTTTTGAGAAGACACAACCCTTTCTTTACACTGTTGAACATTCAAATCTTATAGTATTTGGGCAAAGAATATTTCCAAAATCTTAGAGCCAACAATATAGAATCCAAAACCTATGTAGCTGAAATATATAATTTTAATTATGAGGAAAATTTGGGGGATTTTGATAGTTCCAAGAATGAAGAAGATTATGATTCTCAAGAACCATTGAGAAATTCTTCAACATTTTTGGCCTCAATAAGCAATGATGCTAGAAAATCTTTTGATGATGTGTTTCACAATAAAGAAGATACGCATATCAATATAGTTTCAATATATCAATGTAGTTTTATTATAGCTAGAACTTAAATTTTTTTCTTTTCAGGATGAAGATGAAATAATAAATAATGTTGTAGTGATGGTGAAGATTGAGGAATGACCAAGAAGATCAAAAAATAAGGAACAAATAAGAAGTTTTGATAGTTTCAATTCACTCTTTGCCAACAAATGTTGAAGTTATTGATAATCCTCTTTTTGGACTTCATGATGCCTTCGAATTGGATGATCTAAGTTTATTTATTTCTTCATACATAGACAATGAACAAGACACATTTTCTTTTGAAAACTCTCTTCAAAAGAAATAACAAATCTGAAGTAAAAACTTCTAAAGAAAAAGAGGAAGATCAATTAGACATAGAATTAAATGGGTTGATTCGCTACAAACAAAAATAAGACAATCATCTATGTGTTGATTCAAGGTGTTTCTTTGAAGTATTAGGTGGTGGGACTATTTTTATTCCCTTGGAAGCCATAGGTGATAATTTTTCTATTGGAAAGAATGAAGATGCAGAATTAATATTCAAAAATGGTGAGCTGCCTAAGTTGGTTATTAAAGAAAATGATGAGTTCATTTCAACAGATTCACTTCCAGTCTAATCAATTAAAAAAATGACTCCAATTTTTCTTAAATAAGGCAAGAAAGAGGGTCTAGTGATATGCAAAATAATATTCATAGAGTCACATAAATTTATATTCCCCTACAGAGTTGCATGTTGCTCTTCAATCTACAAATGCTTCAAGGGTATACAATTCATTCTCGCATTCTCTCTTACTTATCACAACCCATCAATGGTTTCATGTGAGAATTTCCACAACCATCTTATTGAGGTAGGGTTTCCCTACCATGTATACAAATTTACAATTTTGGTATGCACTTTGGTTTGGGTTTGTTTCTTGATTTTGTTTTGCTTATTTTTGGTGTGTGTGTGCACACCCAGTCTCTCCTCTCTGTCCTTCTACAAAGAAGCACCCTATACTCCTAAAATGCCTAAAAATCTATTGTGCAATAGATTTAAGTATTTTTCTTAGAAAAATATTCTAGAGTTCTCCACTTTCTGCAAGAGAAAGCAGCCTACAATCAGAGCCAGTTGTTGCTTGTAAACTTGATCCCACCTAGAATTTTAAAGTGTTTTTATATTTTTGTTATTATTACAACTTCATTTCTATAAAATCCTATTTTAATGATGTCCACATCTTTATTAGATAAATTTCAATGGGTTTGGATCCATTTATCAAAAAAAATGCTTAGGAAGACACATTTTTTTACTAGAAGCCAACTAGTCGGAGTTCAATACCTTAATTTGGACTGATCACAATAATGGAGATACATATTGAAATTAAACCAATGGTTAAGGTTTCAATATTTGGAAAAGGTGTTTAGTAAGTTCCAAATCAGGTGTCAAAATCTAATACACCATTTGGGACTATATAGATAAGTCATTAATATTTTAGTATGCTTTGAAGATGGATTTTAGATAAAAGGAAAGTTCTCATCTAAGCTCCAAGACCCAAAGTAGAATATGAAACTACAAATAAGGCTCTTTATCTAGTATCAATGCCTGACATGCAAATATTAAGTGACTTTGATACTTAAAATCAATTTTGGAACTATCATTTAAATAGTTATTGAAGGTGTTATAATTTTCTAGTTCTAGAATAGGCGTCAGAACCAAATAGCCTTGATAGAACCAAAAGCATTTCATTTTTCATAGGTTCTTGAATTGGAATCATTATTTGATAATTTTGTTAGGAATTCATTGGTGCCCCTCATTTTTCAAAATTTAAAGAAAACATAATGATTTGTCAATGGTTCTACAAGGTGGCTTTTTGTGTTTGTTAGAGAAGTTAATGGTGTTTAGAACTCCCCATCATAGCCAGAAAGGGAATCTAAATATTCATATTATTATTAGAAAATAGAAATAAAAATAATCACAAGAACAAAGTAAGAGAAGAGTGTCAAGATTTCAAGGAGTCCTAGAACCCTAACATTAGATACAAATACAAGATATAAATACAAATACAAGATACAAATACAAATACAAATACAAGATATAAATGCACCTATAAGTTCTAGTAATAACATGATCACTGACCATTAGATACAAATACAAGATATAAATGCACCTATAAGTTCTAGTAATAACATGATCACTCAATAAAATATAGTGAAATGAGATTGATATGTGTAATCTAAGTGTCAAGTATAGCTACACTATTTTGAAGTATACATATGTAAAATTCATTAGGCTATGTGGACATTCCAAACCACACCTCTACTTTGACAAGAAAAAGAAAAATAGAGTTCATCATGGATCAAGGTGAAAGTTCAAAACAATATTAGATGAAAATATTAGTAGTGAGAAATCATATTCCATAACACATATATCAAATTAAGAACATTAAAAAGAATACTAAGATATCTGACAACTGTATAAGAGATAAAGCATGCTCATTCCTGTAATTGTCTAGAGATACTTTTATAGATGGAGAATAGAAGAGTATAGAGAGCTTTATTTTGAATATTTGTTGAAGCCTTTGGAAAGAAAATGTAAGGGAATCTATTCTCTTAATTTTATCTCTATTAAGAGAATACAATGGCATTAGTGGCACCCAAAGTAGTTCTTATGATCAACACCAAACCAATCATATTCAAAGGATGTTGGGAAGATTAGATTCCATAGTCATGGGTTTTTTCAAACATGTAGATGTCAATGGGCTAATTGATTTCATTTATAGTGAATCAAAGTGTGTTATGTTATTCAACCCATGAAAGGATATGTCAAATGGTTTAGAAAACTGTGTTATACTAGTCAACCAATCTTGAAAATGTATGCAAGGGGGATGTCAAATGGGCCAACAAGCTGTCTTATGCTAGTTCAACCCATCCCAAGGATGTGAAAAGGAGAGTGATCTAGCCCTAGAAAGTTATGTTATGATAGTGTACTCTACCTATCACTCTTAAAGTAAACAAAATATTTTCAAAAAGGAGGCCATGTATGCCCCCCCTTAAGATGGAAAAATGAGTCCACTATTTTAACATCTTAAGGAAAATATGAATAAGGATAAAAAACTTTTAACACCAAGAAGGTATCCACAAGAAATACCCAGTCCAAGTCAAAGAGGTCGAAACTCCTATGAGGTCAAGGAAGGCAGAAATGTGAAGAGATACTAAGTGAGGAGTGTAAAAGGGGTACTTTTGAAGGATGTTGAAAAGAGATCATGAATAATAAGGGATGAATACATGCCTTCTCCATTTCTAGGTAAGGGGATTATTTAAGGAAGTATGACACTTTTAGTCTCCAAGGTAAGGGATTTTTTTACCATAGAAACCCAATTGCAAACAATGAAGAGGTTATAATAAAGGATGCATATCTCTTGTATAGAAGATAATACTTAATGTAAACCAACATGTATATGTAAGATTGGATATCACATAATAGACAAATGCTACATCACCAAGGGAAATGTGGATCCTTGGAGAGGATGGGAGAGATTTATATAACACCCTTTCCCCCTAAGTGTGGACACAAGGATAGGGAGAAAGAAGACCTATTATGCTACTTAAAAAGTATGATTGTATCATGCATGACAACGATCTCCCAAAGGATAGGTTAACGATGTTATTCCAAGAAATTAGGATTGAAAAATAACTCATTGTGACATGTTATGTGAATAATGTCATTATCAATGAGTTGTTGAATTTTGTAATGTAAGGATTGACATTCATTAGTAGAGTGGTCATGGTATCATTGATACATGCATAAAGGGAGATTCATAAGATTTTGACAATGCTTCTTTTCTTGTTTAGGTTGAGTAATCACCTTAGCATGGAGATGGCTAGGCAAAATGATTTCTTGATTAAAGGTAGATATAGGAGTGTTAGATAATAAAGGAGATGATGTTGACAAAGGAGGAGAGTTGAACCCAAATGTTACAATAAGTTTCTCACTATTCTTAATGATTTTTCACACACATCCTAGACAATATTTGAGATAATGATTTGATTTTTTTTAGAATCGGGTAGAACCAATGACACACTAGGTCCCTTGAAAGGTCCTGTATTAGGATTAGAAAGTTTTTATTCACCTAAAAAAGATGGTGTAAAGTCTATCAACCCCCAATTGTCATCTAAAATGGCATGTGGAGGAGAATATGTGTTTTTTTTAATATTGTAGGGATATAAGGAGAATCAAGCTCATTTCATAGGCAATTATTAGCTCTATCATCAACAACAAGTGTGTACATCATGTTGTTGTATATAAACTTCACTTTACGATGAAGAGTTGAAGGAAAAACATGCATAGCATGTAACCATGGGTTCCCTATGAGAATATTATAGTTAAGAGTATCAAGCATGACATCAATAGGTGTGGGTAAAATAACATGACCTACCTTAACAAGAAAAGTGATAAAACCCAAATATTTTTTAGAGACATTATCAAAGCCATGCATAATAATAGAATTAGGTTTGATTGATGAAGTAGCCACCTTTTCTCATGTAACAAGTCAATGCTACAAAAAATGAGTCCTAAGCCACTATCAATTAAATTTATTTGAATAAGATTACCATTGATATGGACAATAACCATGAGAGCATCATGTTGATCTTGGATTTCTTTAGAAGACAAGTCATCTTGAGAAAACATGATTTGAGATTTTTTATTATTTTTATTCTTGCATTCCAAGATGGAAGTGATATTGTCCTTCCTAGGAGGTAGGATAGTCTCATTTCACAATCCTTGTTGTAATGCTTCATGATAAGTAAGTGAGGTTTGAAGAAGCTCCCAAAGAGAAATCTTGGTAGGAGTATCACAAAGTTGTTCTACTAAATAATACTCCTTTCTAAGGTTTTGAGGAAGAAGGAGTGCAGAAGGAAGCACTAGTTGAGGAGGAGGAAGAGGAGACGAAACAAATGAACCTGTAGGTTGTCTTTTGTTTCTTGTGTTATAAGCGAGGTAAACCACATGATATTTAGGTTGTTCAAAACCTTCCACCATAATGATTGATTTATTTGGAGGGTGAGGGGTATCTTGATGAATATGGACAAAAACCTTAGTTTTTTCATTACTACTCAAAACATTGACAACATTGACTTGATAAATCTCATGAAATTGTTCATGGGTTCATCACTAGAAGGGAGAGAATTAAGGAAATTAGTAATGATATTATCCTCTTCTTGCAAGGTGTCCTCATGAGTAGGACAATATTAAGAAAGGAGATTAGGTACTTCCATTAATACTTTTTTTTAAAAGGGATGTCAAATGAAGGTAAGGTGATGTTAAGAAATGAATTTATAATGTCCTCTTCTTGCTCTAAAATATCCTCATAAAGGGAGCATGTCTTAGAAGAAGGAGAAAAATCAAGCATGAATGGATCATCTTTAGAGGAAGTAGAAGAAATATCAATCAGTATATCATCTTATTTTATGAAGGTTATTTCATTAGGAAGAGAATAATCAATTTCATTGTCCAAGGTTTCATCCCAAGTAGGAGAATCATCAAGGGTAGGGACATCTCTATTAATAAAGCACACTTTAGGAGAAGAAAAATCATGCCACGCTAAAGATTGATCCCTAAAATGGAAGGAATATGAAGGAAAGTAGGGTAAAATATCCTTCTCTTGCACCAAAATTTATTTATAGGGGAGATACATTTTAGGAGAAGGATCAATGCCATCTTGCAAGATAACATCCTCAGGAGGGAGATTCTTTGAAGAAATGTTAATAGACTCTTCTTGTGATAAAATATTCTCATGGGTGGGATTGGTTTTGGGAGAGAGAATATTGTGATTATGGATAAAATTAAGAACTAAGATATCATCATATGCATGAAAGGAAACATCTTGAAATTCTTGAAAGAAACTTATAATTCAACTAGTAAATGATGATAACAACTCCATTTATCGAATGAAAGTGCAAATGCATGAAATATTTTTGTATTTTTTGTTGTTGTTTTGAAACATGTAAACATGAAATGAAAGAATATATTGGATCTATAAAATAATGTAATGCATGAAAAGAAGACATAAATACACACAATGTAGAAAAGGTATGATGTAAAGATTGATTAATGAAATGCATACAAGCTGGATCTAGATGAGGAGAACCTAACCATAAAAATCAAAAGGAAGAAATGTTATGATTTAGGCTCACCAAAATGTATAATAAGAAATGGTAAGAAATGATAAGATGTATATTACTCACCAAGTCCTTAATAAATTAGAATAAAAATCCACCATAAAGTGAATCCGATTTGCATAATCAATAGAGTAAGGATGCCAATGCGAGATCTACACAATGTAGGGTTTTTTTTATTCCTAATATAAATGACAAGGAAATGAAATGTAAATGATAGATCTGATCTAATAAAATGAGTGAAAGGTAAAAGAGGTAAGAACAATTGCACCTAGAAAAAAGATGGAGAATGTAGGACTTTGAATTTGAATTTGATTGTCAACAAAATCTCAAATCCTATTGTAACTTCAGATCTGAAAGGAAGGGACTTGGATCTTTTTGTCCTAAAATTTTCACTAAAAAATGGAAAGGACAAGTCAACTTTTTGGGAGCAACTCAGGTAGTCAACATTTTCCTAGAAAAAAATGATGAAACTTTCTAGGGATCTGCAACTACACCTATTCTTCCTAGATATGAAATTGTAGCTCTACAACCTATTCCTCCAAATAGAAAAATGAGGAAAAAGGTTGTGGAAAGGGGGTTTCCTTAGTCAAAACCTTGTTTGGGAATCAACCTTGAAATTGCATAAGGAAATATAAAATGGAAGCGAGATCTAAAACATAAATCACCTTATACCTTTATGATGTAATGATTCTTTGGATGTGATCACAAGTGTTGATGTAATAGCTTGAAATCCACAAAAACCTAATAGGAAATCATGAAACCAAATCCTTGAATGATATATTGTTTTATTTTTCCACAAATTTTTGATGAAGAGGAAGAAGAATGCCTTGAAGATATTGAGGATTTTCTTGATTTCTTGAATTCTTGCACTTGATCATGAATATATCATGTACATGAATGAATGATACCGAATGAGGGGAGAGAATGTCCCTTGAGTAGGTTTCCACACAAAAAAATATTGGTTCTATGTGTGTTCATGTTGTGTGGATGATCTATTCTTTCATGTTTCATTATCAAATATGAGGATAAAGTTTAAGTTGCATAAGTTGCATAAGTTTTGGGATAAATGATTCACCCCCCCCCATCTCAGCTATCAGCTATCATATTTCCATCAATTGGAATTAGAGTCTAGTTACTTTGATGGAAGCTTAACTCCTTGAGGTGATCCAAGATGGAAGATTTCATATTAATCTCTTCGAAAAGGTTACATGGAGTGTCATTTGAGATGCATTGGTGAAGACTTTTGGGAGATTTCCAAGAAGCAATACAATCCTCTTACATATCCTACTACTCTTGATGAGAAAAAGAAGGTTGAATATAATATTAGAGCTAAGAAATCATTATTGAGTGCCCTAAATGATACTGTGATGATGAATGTAATGGAATTTAAGACTACTCATGAGATCTAGAATAAGTTGGAAACCTTGTATGAAGGTTACTCTTATGTAAATATCTCAAAGTAGCAAAGCCTAAAAGGAAAATATGAGACATAGAGGATGAACTAATATGAGAATATTACTTCTTACATGCAAAAGGTGAATGAACTTGTATGAAGTATGAAATGTGCCTATGGACAATTGGATGATTTAAAGATTGTTGCTAAAGTACTATGATCTTTACCTCCTCACAAACACAAAGTTGTTGCTATTAAGGAAATCATAACTAAAGTGAACATTGTTTATAGCTTTGATTGTGTGCAAGTTTTTACATCAACATTTTGAATCACACTCTATGATTCTTTTGTTCATCTCATCCTAATGATGGATCATGGAGTGTGATTCAAAATGTTGATGTAAAAACTTGCACACAATCAAAGCCAAAAAATAATGTTCACTTTAATTGTTGGATTGTGGAAATCTCTTAGCATTGAAATTAGAACTATGAAAAATGTAGCCAGAGACGTGTTGATTGGTAAGATTTTAGCTTTTGAGATGAGTGAATTTGGTGATGTCATTCCTAAGGTAGAATTTTCATTCAAGGCTACGATTTTTAGAATAGATAAGCAGATATATGATCTAGGAGAAAGTTCAAGAAGAGTATCTAAACATGAGAAGGAAATGAAAGAGATTGAAGAAGAATAAAGATATATTGAGGGGATTGAAGCCCTTATTGCCAAGATATTTCCTAAAGGTGCTAGTAAGTTTGAAGTAAAATTACCTTCAATTTTTTTCTTACAATAACATAGGTCATTTTGCATCAAGGTGTCCGAAAAGAGTTCCAAAAGTTAAACCTAGGAAACCTAGATTTCAGAAGAAATGTTATTATGCTGCTAATGAAGGTTTAACAGATGATGAATCTGATAAAGGTGGTTCAAGTAATAATGAATGGGTATTTATTACTATCAAAGAAGAAGATGATCCTGACTCTACTAACTGCATGAATTAGGAAAGATATTTAGAGGCACACATTGAAGATAAAGATGAAAATTTGATTTGTAGTAGATTTTCACATCATATGAAAGGTGATAAGAGTAAATTTGTGAGTTTGGAAAGGTATGATGGTGGTTTTTTAAGACTTGGAGATGATACACCTTGTCTAATCCATGGTAGAGGATCTATTACTCTTGATGGTAATAATAATACATGTGATGTTTTATATGTAGAAGGTCTAAAGCATAATTTTTTGAGTGTTGGACCGTTAGTTGACTAGGTATATGATATTAAATTCAAGAATGAAAAATATAGAATCTTGGGTAGCTTTGGATTTGAGATTGTATCACCTAAAAAAACTAAAGATAATGTCTTTCATTAAAATAGTGCTAAGAAAAGATGCTTGATTGCTCAGATTGATGAAAGTTGGCTATGGCATAAAAGGATGTTTCAAGTGAATTTTGATAATATTGTCAAGATAAGTTCTATTCAGGATATGAGAGATCTTCCTATATTATACAAACTTTCTAATCCTATGTGGAAGGAATGTCAATTGGGAAAACAAACTAGATCTACTTTCAAAATTAAGATTTATTGTTCAAGTGGATTGTTGGATCTTGTGCATATTGATTTTTTTCATCCTTCTAGAGTGAAAAGCTCTTAGGGAGATAGATATTTCATGTTTTTGATTGATGATTATTCAAGGATGATGTGGGTTACTTTCTTATGGGAGAAGTCTGAGGCCCTAGACAAATTCAGAATTTTCAAGGCTATGGTTGAGACAAAGATAGGTTTGAAGCTAGTGTGCTTGAGATCTAATAGAGGTGATGAATTCGCTTCCCATGAGTTCAATTCATTTTGTGAAGAACATGGAATAAAGAGACAAGTGTCTCCTCTATGGACCCCTTAGAAAAATGGTGTGGTGGAAAGGAAAAACAAAACTATTCTAGACACTACAAGGAAAATGATGATGGAAGAAAATGTTCCACATGTTTATTGGAGAGAAGCTATGAGTAATGCAGTTTACACACTCAACTAGGTAAAAATAAAAGGTGGTATTGGTAAGACTCCTTATAAATTATGGTATGGTCATGTTCCTAATATTAAATATTTTAGAGTCTTTGGAAGAAAATATCACATCAAAAGAGATGAAGATATAGGAAAGTTTGATACTAGATGTGATGAAGGAATATTTCTTGGTTATTCAACAAAAAGAAAGGAATAAAAATGTTACAATAAAATACTGAGGAAGATTGTTGAGAGTAAAAATGTAAAGGTTGATGAAGAAACAATATGTATCTTGTGGATATAATTCAGATGAATAAGATGACTATACAAACCAAGGAATACAACCTAAAACTTATAATTAAGTTTAGCTAATTCCAGGGAATCCATAAGAAGAGACAAGTGCTAAAGAAAGAACACAAGAACCTAAAATTCAAGAAAATCCTAAGACTCAAAGGTGTGTAATATTGAATCATTTTTAAAGTTAGATAATAGGAAATATAAATAAAGGTTTTCAAACTAGAAAAAGAATTGTTGAAGATAGAGTTGAGTATTGTTTGATTTCAAAGATTGAATGTAAGGATGTGAATGAGGCATGTAAAGATGAACATTGGATAAAATAAATGAGAGAATAATTAAATTAGATTGTAAAGAACAAAACATGGGTTCTTGTTCCTAGAGCTAAAGACAAAAATGTAATAGGAACTAAATGGGTCTTCTGGAACAAGTTGAATGAATAAGGTAAAGTTATTAGGAATAAATAAAGACTTATATTTAAAGGATATTCATAAATGGAAGGAAATGATTTTGAGGAAACATTTTCTAATATGTAAAGAATTGAAGCTATAAGAATGTTTCTTTCTTATGCTACTTATAAGGATTTCAAATTCTATTAGATGGATGTCAAGTCAACGTTCCTCAATGGTGAATTGGAAGAAGTGTACATTGAGAAACCAGATGGATTTACATTGACTAATCAGATTGATATAGTTATTTGGTTGAAGAAAGATTTGTATGGACTAAAGAAAGTCCCAAGAGCATGGTATGATATATTTCATAAGTATTTACTAAAGCTTGGATCTAGAAAAGGTAGTGTTGGTACTAATCTATACTTCAAAATTGATCATAATAACATTTTGAATGTTGAAGTTTTTTTGATGATATTATCTTTGGAGGGAATTGATAAGTTGAGAAAACATTTTACAACTGAAATATAAAATGAATTTTAAATGTCTACAATTAGAGAGATGAATTCCTTTTAGGTTTGCAAATCACACAGTCATAAAATGGAATCTTTACATCTCAATCCAAGTATGTGAAACAATTGTTAAAGAAGTTTTCTATGAAAGATTCAAATCCAGTTAGTGCTCCTATAATGACCACATGTAAGCTAACCAAAGATGATGACTTTCCTAAGGAAAATCAAGCCAAATATAGATCTATGATAGGTAGATTGTTATATTTGAATTAGACCAGACTTGATATCAATAGTGTAGCTTTCATTGTTTCTATATTTCAAGAAGATCATAAGGAATCTCGTGTTGTATTTGTTAAAAGAATTTTAAGATATTTTAAAGAGATAGTTGATTATAGTCTATGGTATCCTTAAGATGATTATTTCACTTTGAGTGCATTTATTGATGCTGATTGGAAAAGAAATGTGGATGATAGGAGTACTAGTGGTGGTGCATTTTTCTTGGGAAAAAGATTAATTCCATGGTTGATAAAAAAATAAAATTGTACTTCTCAATCTACTACAGAGGCTAAATATGTTGCTACTACAATCAATTATACTCAGGTTGTATGGATGATGCAGATGTTGAAATATATCATAGTAGTATATGATGAACCTATTTCTATTTACTGTGATAATTGAAGTGCAATTAATATTTTTAAGAATCCAGTGCTACATTTAAAGACTAAACATATATCTATCAAGTTTTACTTTTTGAGAGAGAAGGTAAATGGGAAAGAATTCAGATTAGAGTTTGTTCCTACTAAGGATAAGATTATAGATATTTTTATGAAGCCTTTACCTAAGGATGCTTTTGAGTATCTGAGAGGGAAGCTAGGGATAATTACCCCTCCTTATCAGAAATAAGGTGCATTGGTATGTATCATACTAGTGCATTTATAGATATATCTTGTGATTCAAATTGATGATTGTTGGCTACTACTCAAGAGGAGTATTTAGTTTTGTGTTTTGTGAGTCAAATGTTTAGATTTTGGGAGTGATATTTTGGAAAATATGTGTCTTTTCCATCGATGTCAAAGTGGGTGAAAGATTCATGTGAAAAAATGGTGAAGTATTGGGGGAGAGAGAGTGATGAAGAGTTGTGTGCAAAGTCTAAGGGACAGCTGTTGATTTCTTTGAAATTTATTATTTTTCACATCATATGTTTCCATCAATGCCAAAGAGGGATATTGTTGGAATAATATGAAAATATGTTCTTAGGATATGTTTGAGATTTGTTGATGAAGGGTGCTCCCCTTAATGCCACAAACACATAACAGAAATAGAGAAACAACAACAATAATATGCAAGAACAGAAAATTGGCTTCTTATTATCTCCACAAATGTGGAATTACAAACTTTCAAAATTACAATATGCAAAGCCACATGGGCATTCCCTTACAATATTCTTTAGGACAAAGCCTCGAATCAATACCCAGATCTACTACCCAGAACTATTCTGAACTGCCTGAGACAATAATACAGCCTTCCTTATATAGGCAATTTTCCACCGCCTGGGAAGGTTCCAGAATTTTAGCCAATAAGGCCGACCAACTTAGAATTATTTTATTTTACATTTTATTACATCATAGTCGACTCAAGATAACCTTTGAAACCCAAACAGAAATTTTGAAGAAAATTATTTTTCGCCATTTCAAGTGGCCCAACTTCCGAAGACCATAAGTCATCACCAGTTGACCCGCTCGGCTATTATAACCCCATTTCGGAAATGCCACGAAGCGCTCTACAGGCTTGACCTATGCAAGCACCTGTCACCCAAATTTTTGACCTCATCCGAGGCCTCTAAAGCCTTCAAAACTGAGTTCAAAGTTTCTATACCCTGCTGCCAATACTAAAAATCTTCAATATCTTCCAATATACACTTGATCTGGCAATGAAACTTTACTGGCAGACTTATATGACCAAAATGAACCTCCAAGAAAGAAATAAGATCATTCTGAGCACATACAAAAATTACCAAAAATAGTAACTTTCCATAAATAGCAGCTTTGCACAAAATAGCCCTTATTGAATACAAAAATAGAAATATTTTGGGTGATGCAAGATTGCTCTTACACCCAGGATGCTCCTGCATCAGACACCCAGGGTAATTTGAGAAGTGACCCTGTCACGACTCAGGTGTGCAGAGGAAAACCAAGACGGCTAACCTCCTCCTTTGTCAGCCATGATGAATCTTCAATAGGTCGTCCTTTCCATTTGACCAGATATTCTTCATATGTCATGTTCCTTGTGCTTCTGCCAACACGACTGTCCAGTATATCTTTGATCTCCTTAGTGTCTAAACTAGTTGCTGGAATACTCCACTGTGCTGCTGTGATCTCATCTTCAACACCTCCTTCATGATACTCTGTCAGATCTGAAATGTTAAACACTGGAGAAATATTTAGCTCAGTAGGTAATTCTACCTCATATGCATTTCCTGAATCATGTTTCTTCAGTATCCTACATGGTCCAAACTTCTTCATTTTCAGCTTGTTATATGTACCAACTGGAAACCGCTCCTTCCGCAAATGAACCATGACTTCATCACCAACCTGAAATTCCTTATACCTCCTTTTCTCATCTGCCTTAGCCTTATACTATGCATTCATCTTGGTAATATGCTTCCTCACCTCCTCATGGATGTTCTTCAAGTGTTCTGCAAAATCCTCAGCTTCAGCACTACTTATTTCTCCTTTATCTATCTTCCTCAATTCAGATGCATTTCTTGGACTACTTCCATATACAATCTGGAATGGTGATTTACTAGTGCTTCTATTGACAGAATTATTATATGCAAATTCCGCCTGTGATAAAATCAAATCCCATCCTGTTGGCTTATCTCCAACCAAACATCTCAGCAAATTTCCCAAGCTCCTATTCACCACCTCTGTCTGTCCATCAGTCTGTGGATGATGTGATGAACTAAACTTCAAATCTGTCTTCAACTTCTTCCACAATGTACACCAGAAATATCCAACAAACTTAGTGTCCCGATCTGAAACTATGGTCTTTGGCAAACCATGAAGTCTCACTACTTCTCTGAAAAACAATTCTGCTACATGAACATCATCATTAGTCTTCTTGCAGGGAATAAAATGTGCCATCTTTGAAAATCTATCAACTACCACAAAAATTGAATCATGTCCCCACTGTGTCCTCGGTAAACCAAGAACAAAGTCCATGCTGATATCCTCCCAAGGCTTCTCGGGTAAAGATAATGGCTGATACAACCCTGTATTCTGCTTCACTCCTTTTGCCATCTGACATACTCTGCAACTCTATACAAACTTCTTCACATCTTGCTGCAACTGTGGCCAATAATAATTCTCACTAACCAAACCAAAGGTTTTGTCACGACCAAAATGTCCAGCCAATCCTCCGCTATGCTTCTCCTTGATGAGATTCTCCCTCATAGAACTTCATGGAATGCACAACTGACTCCCTCTGAATAGCATATCATCCTGGATGATGAAATCCAACCATTTCATCCTGTCTAGAGTAATAGGTTCTGTACAAGCTTTCCAAGCTTCACCAAAATCAGGATCCTCTAGATACAAATTCTTGAGTTCCTTGAACCCAACCACTTCAATCTGCATTTCTGTCAGCAATAGTTGCCTTCTGCTAAGAGCATCTGCAACCCTATTAGACTTTCCACTCCTGTGTTTCAAAGCAAATGTATAACTCTGCAAAAACTCAACCCACTTCAAATGCCTTTGATTCAATTTTCCTTGACTATTCAAATATTGCAAAGCTTGATGATCAGTATACAAAACAAACTCCTTAGGAAGTAGATAATGTCTCCACTTCTTTAATGCCTGAACTATAGCATAAAATTCTTGATCATAAACAGAATATTTCCTCTTGGCATCATTTAACTTCTCACTGAAATAAGCAACAAGTTTACCTTCTTGGCTCATAACAGCTCCTATTGTAGTACCACTAGCATCACAATCTACTTGAAACACCTTATTGAAATCTGGAAGTGCTAAAATAGGTTGTTTTGTAACTTTTTGTTTCAATAATTGAAAACTCTTTTCTGCTCCTTTAGTCCACTTAAACTCTTTTCTATCCCCTCTCATTGTTTCAGTCAAGGGTCCACAAATACTGCTAAAATTTCTGATAAACTTTCTGTAAAAGCTAGCTAGACCATGAAAAGATCTTACCTTAATAGCACTCCTTGGAGTAGGCCATTCAAGGATAGCCTATACCTTCTCTAGGTCCATTTTTAGACCTTCTGCTGAAACTACAAATCCCAAATACACTAACTCTTTCCTCACAAAACTGCACTTCTTCAAATTAATCAACAATTTCTCTTCTCTCAACTTCTCAAATACCGTACGAATATGCATCATATGCTCATCCAATGTCTTACTAAAGATCAAAATATCATCTAGGTAAACAATGACAAACTTACCCAGAAATTCTTTCAGAACCTCCTTCATGAGCCGCATGAAAGTGCTCGGTGCATTGGTTAGCCCAAAAGGCATGACTAACCACTCATATAGTCCTTCCTTTGTCTTGAAGGCAGTCTTCCATTCATCTCCTTCTCTGATCCGAATCTGGTGATATCCACTCTTCAGATCTATCTTTGAGAAATACACAGCTCCACTCAAATAGTCCATAATATCATCCATTCGTGGCAATGGAAACCTATACTTGATTGTGATCTTGTTTATTGCTCTGGAATCTATACACATCTTCCATTCTCCATTCTTCTTTGGTGCTAATACCACTAGTACAGCATAGGGACTCAAACTCTCATAGATCAATCCTTTTTGTAACAGTTCATGTACTTGTCTGTTCAACTCCTCACTTTCTACAGGTGTCATTCTGTGTGCTGCCTTATTCGGCAAACTTGCTCCTGGGATCAAGTCCATCTGATGACTGATCTTCCTGACCGGTGGTAATCCATCAGGCACATTATCGGATACAATATCCTAAAACTCATTCAACAAATCTGCAACTTCTACAGGAACATCTTCTACTTTCTCTTTACCAGCTTTTGGAATTAAAGCAAAACATACATGCTCATGCCTCATACCATCTAGGAAATTTCTTCCATCAACAAAAGTTATCCTTGCATTACCACATACCTTTTCTTTAGTCTCCTTCAATGGTTTTAGCTTATGCCGCACTCCATCCTTTGTCAGGGAATAGGTATTCACACGACCATCATGTACAACACATCTGTCAAACTGCCATGGTCTACCCAACAACATATGACATGCATCCATAGATATGATATCACACAATACCTCATCTTGGTATTTGCCAATCTTGAACTTCACCAGGCATTGTTCATTGACCATGACCTTGTGGTCATCCTGTACCCAGGCAATCCGATATGGATGTGGGTGTTTCTGTCTCTTGAGCTTCAACTTTGTCACCATCTCTTCTGACACCAAATTGTTAGTGCTTCCACTATCAATGATCACATCACAACATTTACCTTCACACTTGCACCTGGTGCGAAACAGGCTCCTCCTTTGCTCAGGTTCATTCTCACCACTCAACAGGACTCTTCTTTTAATCAACGTTTCTCCTCTTTCAGCATCTTTAGAATTTGATGATCTGGCATCTTCATCTACATGTGCAACTCTAGCCTGGCCTTCATTTCTTCTGTCTGTTCTGCCTTGGCGCTGAGGACATTCAAATGCCCTATGACCTTCTTCTCCACAGTGAAAACATGTTCCACGGAAGCCTCCTCTTCCAGATCCTTGTCCTCTTCCTCTTCCTCTCTGATCTCTATTATTCTGATCCTGGAAGCGATTGGAATTATTTCCACGCTGATTCTGACTGCTACTGGCCTCATCTTTCTTTTTCAGATCTTCATTTCGGCCACCATATGACCGTCTACCAGATCGTCCACCGCGACCTCTTTCGTTTTGTCTGCTCTCGAACTTCTTGTTCAGCTTTTCCTCTACTTTTAGGGAAAATTGGTATGCCTCCTCAATACTGCTCATTCGAACCAGATTCAACTCCTCCTGAATGCTTGGCCTTAACCCATTAAGGTATCGGGAAACTTTCTCCTTATCAGCTTCTGCATGGCCTGTTCTGATGAGGAGTCGATAGAACTCCTCTGTATACTCCTGAACAGATCTTCCTGCTTGCTTCAAACTTTGCATTTTCTTTAGTAGATCAAGCTCATAATCAACAGGAATGAACTATCGCTTTAATTTATCCACCATCCGATCCCATCTTGTGATTTTATCTTTCCCTCTTCTATTTCGCTCCAATTGAATTTCTTGCCACCAGATTTTCGCATGACCTTTCAGTCTGGCCTTCACAAATTTGACCCTATCAGGATCCTCAACATCTTCATACTCAAAATATTCCTCACATTCATTGATCCAGTCGATCAATTCCTCTGGGTTAAGATTTCCAAAAAATGTAGGAACCTCAATCTTAGGTCTTTTCCCAATCTTGAAAATCGCCCGAAAAAGTCTTTCTTCCTCCTGGTTCACAATTTCAGCTTCTCCTTCTTGATATTCTTCTTCGGCTTCATCCTCTCTTTCATCTCTGACATTAAGATTCATTCCTCTACGAATCTCTTCTTGTAATGCTCGCACTTGTCTCTGCAGCTCTCTAACCTCAGGTGTTACAACACCAGCTCTTCCGCCACGTTCCCTTCGTGGAGGCATTTTTGCGATGCGCGCTAAAACCCTAGCCACGATCCTGGTGCAAACTGCCTCATAGTCGGCGATCTGTTTACACACTCAAGAACTCCTGCTCTGATACCACCTGATGAAGGGTGCTCCCCTTAATGCCACAAACACATAACAGAAATAGAGAAACAACAACAACAATATGCAAGAACAGAAAATTGGCTTCTTATTATCTCCACAAATGTGGAATTACAAACTTTCAGAATTACAATATGCAAAGCCACATGGGCATTCCCTTACAATATTCTTTAGGACAAAGCCTCGAATCAATACCCAGATCTACTACCCAGAACTATTCTGAACTGCCTGAGACAATAATACAGCCTTCCTTATATAGGCAATTTTCCACTGCCTGGGAAGGTTCCAGAATTTTAGCCAATAAGGTTGACCAACTTAGAATTATTTTATTTTACATTTTATTACATCATAGTCGGCTCAAGATAACCTTTGAAACTCGAACATAAATTTTGAAGAAAATTATTTTTCGCCATTTCAAGTGGCCCAACTTCCGAAGACCATAAGTCATCACCAGTTGACCCGCTCGGCTATTATAACCCCATTTTAGAAATGCCACGAAGTGCTCTACAGGCTTGACCCGCGCAAGTGCCCATCACCCAAATTTTTGACCTCATCCGGGGCCTCTAAAGCCTTCAAAACTGAGTTCAAAGTTTCTGTACCCTGCTGCCAATACCAAAAATCTTCAATATCTTCCAATATACACTTGATCTGGCAATGAAACTTTACTGGCAGACTTATATGACCAAAATGAACCTCCAAGAAAGAAATAAGATCATTCTGAGCACATACAAAAATTACCAAAAATAGTAACTTTCCATAAATAGCAGCTTTGCACAAAATAGCCCTTATTGAATACAAAAACAGAAATATTTTGGGTGATGCAAGATTGCTCTTACACCCAGGATGCTCCTGCATCATTTGTTGTCATTGATGTCAACATATTTCTCTTTATGTAATGATATTGTAGAGAATTTATGTGAGTTCATTTGTTCAATGTAGCATGTGTATTGAAGATCAGAGTTTGTGGATTAAAGAGTTTGTTAGAGGATTATCTATAGTTGAATTAGTTCAACTTTTTGAGGTGTGCATGAAAATTTGAGTGAGTTATGTGCATCTATGTTGTGACTAGTTTTTCAATTGTTCAGAAGTGACATAGTGATAATATTTTGATTTGCATTACTTTACATTGTAATATCTTACTTTGCGGATCTGGTGGCATGATTGGTACATTGATGTGTGTCCTAAACTCAATTGGTTTGTGATTTGGAAGCCCACAAGTCAGTTTTCAAGTTTGACAGTCATTTCTATTAATATTCCTAAGTGATCATATAAAGATCTTGATGATTCCTAAATTTATGCTGACGTAGATGTTGTTGTGGTAATTCGTGATGTTTTTGGATATTTCTAGACTCTGTTCTTTTTGTGTTGCTAGTCCACATTGATCGTTGTTCTCGCAATTAGTAATTTATGCTGGTATTATTCTTGGTCTTAGCCAACCTAATGATTGTAGCATGTTGTGGATGTTCAAGGCATAATTCTTGGAGGTAGTTTGCATTCAAGGATGAATATTTTGGTATGTGTTATGTCTTAGTTGACATTTCTTGGTCCATATTTAATATTTTAACTGAGTATGACTATATTTTTGTAATTAGGTGGAGAGTGTTGAGTCAACCTTCTTGATTTTTCCAAAGTTAATGACATATATAAATAAATGCAATTATCTTGTATTCGTGCATAGTGGATGTGTAGATGAGAGAGATGTGAAAATGAGATGAATGTATACATCTTGTGAAGGTAGAGAATAAGTGTGGAAAATAATTTGTATTTTTACTTCAATGAAACTAATCCAGGAATTATGAAGATGATATTGTATAGTTCATGATATATGGATGTAATCCTAATTTTTTGTAAGGTGAAGAGCCTTCCCTAGTAGTAAGCCTTTTTTATTTTGAGTAGTAGTATTTAGGAAGTGTGTCTAAATGCATTTAAATTCCCATTGTAATACTCCTAATAGGGTATAATACTTCTAATAGATTATATCATCTTGTGGGTTCATCCCCACCATGGTTTTTCCCTTGACCAAGTTTCCATGCAAGAAAATATTGGTGATATGTGTGTTCATGTTATTTGGATGATCTATGGTTTCATGTTTCATTATCAGATTCAAGGATAAGGTTTAAGTTTTATAATTTGCATAGGTTTTGGGGCAACTAATTCACCCCGCCCCCTCCCCCCTCACCTCTTAGTTGTCCATTGTCATATTTCCATCACTCACAACTTTTAAAAATAATTTTTTTATATCTTCTAATATAGACATGATCTTACAAAAAACATTACTAACATGCTTATTTAGTTTATCCAAAGCTTTGAGGAGAATTTTAGACCAATCTTTGCTTAATTTTAAACTTACTATGAATAGTAACCTTATACAAATTCAAGGTTGAGAAACCATTTTGCTAACATTCTCCCACTTGTCAAACACCTTGAAAGAGAAAAGGGAGTATCTACATCATAATTTAATTGTTAGGGGCCATGAGGCTTACATACTACAAATACCATATGACATTTTCCATGTGTATAGCCTTATTTAATAAATCTACAACACTCATCAAAGTCTCTACCTTAAATAGCTTCACCATATCATCCTTGACCATATTTATAAGAAAGTGATATTGAACATCAATGTTCTTGGTCCTAGAATAAAATTTGGGTTCCTAGATATGTAGATCGTACTCTAAATATAATAGTAAATTGTCATTGCACCTTATTTTATTCTAATATCTGAACATGGTATCTTAAGCCAAAAGCCTTCTTTACAAGTTGTATGCACCCTAAAATGGTCGCCTAGACTTTGGGCCCCATTCTTCATTTTATCAATTTCCTAAATCAATGCTTTGCAATATTTTCAATTTAAATCAATTTCCTTGATCAAATCCTAATTCTATCATTCATTCGATTATATTCTATAGATTAACCATTTTATCCTAAGTCTTTATTTAATTAAAAGGAATTCCCTCCCCTTTTATTAAATAAAAAGCCCCCACTTTCCTCTTATCCTAAGTTGCACAAATAAAGCATTATTCTTATTTTATAAAAAATAAGAAAAGACCTTTTTGTCTCACATGGGGCATAAAAGTCAACACTTCTTTCTCATTTGAGGAGATTTGTACACAAGGATTTCTCCCACTTTCAAACTCCACCCTTGATCAAATCTTTTGCCTCTTAAATCTCCATGGTCCATTTAACTTTAAAAGGAGAGCTCTTTCCTCATTCAAAGGATCCCACTCTTGATGCTAATGTTGTGCTGCAGGTTTTCTTGGTGACTTTGGAGCTTTGGAGAGCTTGTTGCATTTAAGTCTTCATACTTGCATTATAGCTTATTTTTCATGGCATTCTTAGCTTAGTTCCTTTCATGTTTTAGCTTAATTCACATAGTTTAATTAGAAAAGACTTGTAATAATCTCATTTTCATAGCATAGTTTCATTCTTGCATTCCCATTCTAATATAGTTTGCATTGCATATTTCATTGTGATTCTAGAAGATATTGGCATTCTTTCCCTTGTCTCTTTGAATCTCCCATTGCATGGTTTACTAGCAAGGTTATATGCTTAATAGCTCTAGCTGAGAGCCCTCTAAACACCCTTGCACTCCATGCCTAGGGAGCTCTAGGTCACTTTCTCAAGGTTTCCAATCCATGGATGCCCTTGGAAGTAATGACTTAGAGAAGTGCACATTTTGAGTGTACATTTTTGGCACCGACCGTGGAGCAGAACACTTCTTTTTTGCCTTTCTTTTCTTGCATTTTCGCACTTTTTTTCTTCACTATTGGCTTGTTGTTTTGTCTATTTTTTTGTTTTTTCTGGCAAAGTATTGTACGACAGTGTTCCAATATCATACGATAGTTCTTTACATACCCGTGCTATACTTTTTCAGTAAAAGTATCATGTGACCATACAGGACTCTGTCACATAGCCATACAGTACTCTGTCACCTGGATATAGTGTGAACTATTGTACAAAACAAAAGTATCACACTTCTATACTGTGAAGTATCATGCGAAACTTATTCTGATAGAACTGTCACCCAGGCCTGACAGTGACTGATTTTGGTTCTTTATTTGCAAGATTTGGATGGTAACTGGACATAATAACCCAACCAAAATAACCCTGGACACAATAACCCCACCATAATAACCCAAGGACACAATAACCTAGGGTCACAATAACCCATGGCCAAAATAACCCATGGTCAAAATAACCCATGGACAAAATAACCCATGATCATTCTAGATCAAGTTAGTATGCTAAAAAGGGGATTGTGAGGCACCATAGAGGATATTTAGGTCATTCTTAGACCATATATTCATTATATAGCCCTAAAATAGCCTTAAAACATCTTTAATATGCTTAAATAACTTGTAAAATGGTAAATAATTATAGAAATAAAGACAAATTCGTGGGAATAAGCTAAATAACAGTTATTATGAAAATATATAAGTCAAAAGGTATTAAGAGGATATATAAAGTGGTAGAATTAAGAGCTTAGAGAAGTAAAGGAAGGAAGAAGGGGAGAAGAATAAAGAGTGTGTAGAGTGATAAGAAAAAGAGAAATCAAAATTCATAAAAAAAATATAATTTTTTAAACATTATATTAAATTTTTCTAGGGGTTTCTATAAAGTATACAAAAATAAATATAGTTTTAGGGAATCAAGAAATTCTTCATAATTTTTAATATATACAATGCCTCTTCAATTTTTAACAAGTCAAAAAAATAAGAAATTAATCATTTTAAATGGTTACACATTTTTTCTTCATCTAGAAGGTGTCAATAAAATGATCTAGCGTTGTGCAAAATATTTTACAAATAAATGTTCAAGTTGGTGCTATACTACAACACAAATAGAATCTGGTGATGTGATTAGCATTACAAGACATAATCATGCTCCTAAAATTGAGATGATCACTGTCAAACAAAAGTTGAATGAAATGAAAGACATAGCGTGGTTGACTCAAGACTCTATAAGAAATATCATTTCTACTATATGATCTAATATTTCATTACCGGTAGCAGGAGCAATACCATCAACCAATGCATTATCCAAAATGATTCGAAGGAAAAGAATAAGATTTGAAGCACCACCACCAAATCCTCAGACATCGAGAGATCATATCTTACCAATTGAATATACAATTACCAACAGAGGGGAAAAGTTTCTTTATCATGACAGTAATGATGAGAATCATTTTTTAATATTCACTACCACACAAAATTTGTAACTACTAAAAGAATCTGAAAATTGGTTTAATGATGGTATATTTAAAACAATACCAAGTATTTTTCAGCAGTTGTACACAATTCATGGCTTGAAAAATGATGCAATATTTCCACTCATCTATGTTCTTATGACCAACAAAACAAGATCTACTTATACACAAGTACTTGTAAAATTAAGACAATTGTAACCTGATCTAAACCCAAAAACTATACTTATTGATTTTGAATTAGGTTTCAAGGGAGCTATTTCTGAAATTTTTCCAAATGTTATTCAGGGATGTCTTTTCCATTTCTCTCAGTGCTTGTGGAGGAAAGTTCAAGAAGAAGGTCTACAAACATGTTACAGTGTCGATGAAGTATTTTCATTTGAGATCAAAAAACTGGTTGCATTAGCTTTTGCGCCTCAGATATATGTAATCAATGCATTTGAAACACTTCTACAATCTCCTTATTATATAGAACATGAGGAGACTTTGCAACCCATAATTGATTATTTTGAAGACGCATGGATTGGAAGACTAACTAGAAGAGGCAACAGACGGTCACCCAAGTTTCCAATCTCAATGTGGAACTGTTATTCAGCTATTCAAGATGATCTTCCCAAAACCAATAATTCTATTGAGGGATGGCATAGAGGATTTAGTTGATGGTTATGACAATAATAATATTTTAGATTATATGAGAGGCATTGCTCATAATTTGACACTTTAATTGAAAATTTGAATATTTTTTTTTTTTGAAATATACTTCTAATTTATAAATTTTGTTTTCCTTTCTCTATAATATTATGGGGTTATTTTGTCCATGGGTTATTTTGGATTGGGTTATTATGACCCTGGGTTATTTTGTCCTCAGGTTATTATGGCTGGGTTATTTTGTCTAGGGTTATTTTGGTTAGGTAATTATGTCCTGTAATTGATTTGGATTTGTTTGCTTGCTGGTTTTGACTTGCTATGTTAGGACAGAGGTTCATTTTTAGATTATACTTGGTTTTTGTTGTACTAACCTTTGTGGGCCTAACAAGTTGTGTTTTTAGGTGTCCCCTAGTTGCTTGCATTATTTTCTAAAAGAATGCATGTCAAAGATTCAAATGCACAAGGGCTACTAATCTTTCTTGCAAGGCTGCCCAAAGCATAAAAATAATCAAGTGCTTGTTCTTTGCTTTCATTTTTACGTGCGGCATTATAACCAGAAATCCTAACCCATCTTTAGATTTTGAAAGCAAGAGGGCTAATTGAACATTGCTTGGTGTGTTTGGGAAAGATTTTTGAGATAGGACAGTATGCTCTTCACCCTTGTGGTGAACCAGAAATCCTGACCCTCAAAGGTTAATCCACTTCTTGTTTAGTTTAGAATCCTTTAGCGGGCCTGCTCTTGAGAAATCAAGAGGAACGACCCAAGTGGGGATAAGCTAATACCTGGCTATTCCAACCCACTATAAAATCAAGGCTATCAAGGACACAAAACCTTGGTAGATGTAGTACTTGTCTTTGCTTAGTGTGAGTACTCATGGGATTGTAACCATGAGGAAAATGCTAAGCAAGAATGCTTAAGGTACTCTTGTGGCCGCGAGGTCCGTTACTTGCCACAAGGTAAGGAGTCCCTTCGGGGAGCAAGAGGGGTATTACAAACAAAAGCCCTTATTACGAACCTTAGATAGAAGCTACCCAATTTTTTCGTTCAACATCTTGGTGAAAGGATCGATCCTAGTGGACTAACCCAGATCACCCCAAGATTTTACTCACCATCTATGTTCCTTTAGTTGTGTCATTGGCACTTCCACGACAAAGCCAACATCTATTGTGGGAAACCAATTTGTGTGAGGCAATGGGACATCAAGTGTGGGCCAAGTTGTTGAGTATTGAGCCTTTGTCTTTCTAGGCTAGCAAGTGCTTGAATTGTCTTCACTGTGATCTACCCGTGTAAACTTGCTTGAAGATTAAACATCACGGTAGTGCTCATAGGATTTTTTATCTGAAGTGCATGTCTTGGCAAGGTTGCTTTTGCCCTTGTTCAAGTGTTTTATGACACATTTGATCACTTACTATTTGCAAACTTGTCTGTTTTCTACTGTTATCACGTTCCAAATTGAGAAATTGAAATCATCAAACTGCAACATTAGTCAAATTGCCTTCAAAATTGAGATTTACATACTCACTGGTCAAATATCATATGATACTACACAACTATCGCACCACCTGCCTAGATATCATCACATTAACTAATTGAAAACCATCGCATGACCTTTGTGTGAAATATCATCTGGACAAATTATATCATCCCGCTACCCTATGAACTATCGCATAGAGTCATCTTGTTGTCTTATTGATTCATGTCATTTCATGTCTTCCTTGGTCAGTTCGGGTCAAATCTTAGGTGCTATAGCATATTGCTCAACATCAAAATGAACTTAAATGGTATCAAGTTGCACAAAATGGCTCTTGGTCTTCTTTCTTCCACATCTCCCATGTCTTCCTAGTCTCCCATTTCTATTCTTTCTCTTCTTCCTTCTTCCTCTTCTTCATAAACTCTTCATCTCTTCTTGATTCTTTTCCTATTATTATCTAGTCTACCTTCTTCTATTCATCTCTTCTGTCACTTCCATGCTTGATTCCTCCTCTTCCAGAACCATGAATTTCAACTATCTTGTTATGGAACCTATCTTGAAAATAGATGATCTCGAACTCATTGCTCAATTCAAAGAGTTTTATTCCTCCAATAGTCCTTCTAGACATTACATGGGTGATAAACTTAAGAAACAAATAAAAGAAAAATTGATTGAATTAGATGCCTTCACTAGGGTCATAGACATGATCCTGTCACAACCTCCTTCTTCTAAAAATTCTTCATCTTCTAAGTCTTACCATAACTCTTCTAGATATTATTCACATTCCTCATTATCCTAGTCTTCTTCCTCCACTAGGTCTTCACTTTCCTCTTCTTCACGATCTCGTTCCTCTTCTACTTCTCCCAAGAGTCTTACTCCTCATCTCAAGACATACCATGACAATAAATATGATAGTCCTTGTGATACCTCTCCTCCAAAGAGTGATATGCCCATCTTTGATGACTATGATGATGGACAATGTAGTGATACCTATAACACCTCTATTCCTAAGAGTCCTCCTAGTCGCGTGCTCGTGCTTACTGGAAATGGGTCGTCACATTGGATAGATCATGATGGTGATCCATATGATTCTAATTTTGAAAGAGACTTTGATGATTTTTGTGAACAATACCTAGATGATACATCTACTTCCATTGAGGAAGAGAAAGCTTACCGCATTGACTATAAACATAAAAAATATAAGTATCTCTCCTCTAAGAACTCTCATGCTTAAAATAAAGGTTACACTCTCGAGCAAGATTATGTTAATGATGTACCTTTGTCTTGTGATGGTTCCCTTCCATCCCCTACTTCCTCCAATACCCATACATTTCCTAAAGCTTCCAATTCTTTCAAATCTTTCACAAATCCTTCAACCAACAAAGTTCCTAATACTTTTTATGTGGTTCCCTATAGTTATCCTCAAGGGATACCTCTTAAAGAAACTCAAGCTAATCTTCACTTGGCTGCCAATATTTTCAATAATGCTAAACCTAAAGAGCCTATGCCTTTATATGCTATAATGCCTACTTCAGCTAGTCCTTCACCATCTCTTCCAAAGTCTTCCATACAATTCCAACATGCTTTCTTGTCCTTAGAAGTGGCTCCATGTCAAGAGGACTCTAAAAATAAAGAAAAGAACATAAAGAAAGATCAAGATCAAGAACCCTCCATATCATCCAATCCTTTTCATGATGTCTCTTATCCATTTCATGGTTCTTTTGATCCTGCATGCCCTTTCTCATTCATTCCACCATGTCTTAAGTCTTCTCCTAAGCAAGATCAAGCTACTACTTACACCATTGAGCTTATTGATAATAAAAATAACCTTACTACACTTGCGCTTTCTAACAATGATACTTCCATTAAGATTATTAAAAATGGTGTTGTTACTTCCAATGTTAAGCCTATTGAAAATCAAGAGAAAAATTATGTGCTTATGCTATCCAAAGCAACTTGTCAAGATCAAAGTCTTCCATCTTCTTGTTCTACCACTCCATGTTCACTTCCACTTTCTACTCTTCCTAAGTCTTTTCAAGCTCCGAACAATCCTATCAAAGAAGTTTCTCCTATTCAAGATGTTCATGATCCTATTGAAAATACTAATGCTCACTCTAAAGATGCTGATGTCCTTGGTTGTCATATAGATGTTGATGAACCTGTTGGGTATCCTAAAATTTTTTGAGGTTTGAAGTCCAATTCTTGGTTTAAGTCTCCATGTGAGTGTTTTTCCTGAACTAGGGTTTGTAAAGTGTCATGAAAATGGTCTTGACATGTTTAGGAAAACCCTTACCCTAGGTCTTGTCTTCCAAAATATTTCCAATTCGTTTCCAAACTTCATGTGGCCTTCTTGTTTCTTTTTCTTGGTTACCTTTTAATCACTTAAGTCACTATTTGTGCACATGCGTATTTGCCCCTAGTGTTCGCTAAATCGGGAAATGTATTATCAAAGGTCAAAACAATCTGGTGATTCAGCGAATGAGTCATGTTCATGTTCACTATTAATATCAGTCGCCAGTTCTCTAGATCCTCCGGCGGTTATCTCAAATATCTAGCGAATTGGCGAATGCATTAAAGCCAAGCTTTTTAACCCTTTGTTTGCTAAGTCTCCAAGTGTTTCGGTGGTTTCATGTTCCTTTCCGAGAACTAGCGAATGGTGGTTATCTCCAGTTCTCACAATATTTGGCGGTCTTTTGAAACAATCTGGCGATTCAGCGAATGCTCTGTGTTCGCTTGTTCTCAGAATCTGGCGGTCAAGGGTCGTTTCAACTAAGAATTAGCGAATACCGTGGATTGCTTTCAAGATCAACGGCCCTGTTTTAATCTCAAAATATCTGTGGGTCCTGCATATTTGATCTGGCGAATGAGCGACTAAATGAAAATAATGCTATCCTCTAAATTTGGCGGTTCTGATGGTTTTGCCCAAAAGATTTCAGCGGAGATAAGTTTTATCACATTCGCTTATTCTCGGAATAAGTTGGTGACATGCTAAACCATTTAGCGATTCAGCGAAGCCTTTGGTCGCTAGTTCTCTTAATAAAAGGATAAAGGTTAAAGCAATCTGGCGAATAAGCGAATCAATGGATGATAAGTTTTAAGGCTTCAGTCGCTTATTCTCGAAATGAAATTGTCACTGATATAGAGGATTTGGAGAACTAGCGAATGCCCTTTGTTCACTGATTCTCGGAATTAAATGGTTAAGGGTTTTGATATTCAGAGAACTAGCGATAGCCATCGATTGATGATGATCAACGGTCAATCTGGAATCCTGGTATAAAGTGATGGTTAAGGAAAGATTCAGTGAATTAGAGATTAAAGGAGTTCGCCAGTTCTCTAGATAGTCAAGCGGTTAAGTATATCTTTAAGCGAATGTGCGAACCCTTTGTTCGCTAGATCTCCAGGAAAATTGACCGTCAGTCATAACATTAAGAGAATGGGAGGTGGCTTTGTTCGCTAGTTCACCAAATGGTAATTGCAGGTTAACTGTGTAAGTGGGAGCCCTTTGTTCGCTGATTCGCAAAATGCATGGATGGTTAAGGATAGGATTCCGAGAACCCGCGAAGCTAATAGTCGCTAGTTCTCCAGATTTGAACCAGGGTCAAACAAGGATTCAGAGAACTAGCGAAGCCAGTGGTCGCCAGTTCTCCAGTTGCTAGCTAGGGTTAGCATTTTATTCAGCGATTAAGAGAAGCCATTAGTCGCTGGTTCGCTAAATGGGCTCAGATGGAAAAGGTCATAAAGGGAAAAGAAAAAGGAATGTTGCCACATAGATAAAGTACTTTGTCGATATGGACATAAAACCAGTAAGCCATCAAATCAGCTTCAAGAAGAAAGATTGCATGACGCAAATAGTTTTCAAGTACAAAATCATGATCATTCCCTCTTCACCTTGTTTTCAAGTAGTTTAATCTATCTGTCAACATCCGGACATGGCGAGCTCGAAATTTGAAATCTGAGGGTACATGAAATTGAATATGGGATCCATTAAGGAGATTTAGATTAACTCTGGTGGTTGCACATCTTGGATTCATATCGATAAATAAGTTTAAGCTCATTGTTTATTTGTTCAAGTTTCAGTTGTTAAGAGTTTCTGTCTGTCCAGAGCATTTTCGAGCATAAAGCATTTGAGATACAGAGAATTCAAGGTGTTTCTGTAGCAAGGATGAGTCAACCTGAGAAGAGTGCAGCGTCTTCCAGTAGTGAGGCCAAGTCCAAAACTGGTGAAGACAAGAATAAGCCTAATTTTTCAGATGAATTCCTGAAACTTTTGCCGGGCTCCAGTCAGAACAAGAGGGCTGCTGATGATGTGTTTGAAGATCTTCTGGAATGGTGTAGAGACCCAATCACTCCGAAATTCACAAGTTACACCATTTTCAACTTCTTTTACAGCAATAGAAATAAGCATGTTCCTGTCTATAATGGTTGGGTGTTAGGATTAGGAAAAATGGTTGTCCCTGACGTTTTCCTAGATATTGATTTAATTGTTTCCCTAGCCAGAAGGTATGACCCTATCTCAAGGACAATTAGAAAAGAAGACCAATCACCCTTAGTTACTCTTGATAGGGGATCTTTTATGAAAGCTTTTGGTCTATACACGTCCTTTTCCACTGAGATTGATTTGAACAAAGAAAAGGCAAGATACAGAAGCAATGTAGGGTCAGTAAAAGACCAGTTGGTTAAGCATATGCCAAAATAGGATAAATACATAGCCCCCCTTCCTGCTAACATGAATGCCCCATACCAGTTCAAATCCCTCCATCATTATATGAGATATACTTGTTATGCATTATGTAGAGTTTTGGGAATGGATGGGAATGCAGAATTTTTACCAGCTGACTTGCTGATGATCATCCTGGATATTCAAAATCCTTTGGTAAACACTGACTATGATTATATTCAGTATGTGATCGATAGGATGCATCAGGGGCTGATGTCTGTCAAAGAAAGTAAAAGTCCTATTGAGTTCATGCATTATTCTCTATTAATGCATTTGATTCTATTTTTCAACATCAACAGTTTTGATGCAAACATGTTAAAACCAAGGTTCACTTTCAAGGATCAGCACAACCCAGTGCAGTTGTGGGTGAGGATATGGAATTCTACCTCTAATGAAGCAGATTTTTGTATTTTTCAAAATTTCATTGTCTATCCAATTATCAGGATGCTAGGTATAAATGTCACCAAGCTATCTCCTAGAGTCCTCAGGCTTTTAAGACCATTGCAGTATGTGGATAAGTGGGATGGAAATCATAATTGGGGTGATTTCTACTTAGGAGATAATTCCACCATTATCAAATTTTATGGTTGTCCCCAACCCCCACATTTATTACCAAAATATGTGCCCCCGAGGTTGGCTTGTTTGGAATTTGTTTGACAACTAATGTGTACAGATAAAGAGCTTCTGGCCCCTCACAGAAAGGGTACATTCACACCCAGGTAGTTCAGGGTAGGTGACTTCCTGATAGGAAAGAGGGCTTTTCCTCAAATCAGTGCATGGCTACAACAATTCAAAATGGTTACTGGTGCTTGTAGGCACATAGATCCTGAAGACTTCATCAAGATTGCCAGGATGACTTACATCCCAAACATTGGTGTGATCAAGGAGCATGAAGGTTTGGATGAAGAAGATGTGATTAGAAACATCTTAGATGAAGATGAGGTTAAAAGGAGATGGTACAGATTCTTTGATTTAGTGGATTTGTCCAACCAATTGAAAGCATCTCAGATTCCTTTTGAGGGTTTTTTCCCTGATCTTCCTTATTTGAAGAGGATTGATGGGATGATTGAAAAGTATGATACCTTGGCAAATCAATTGGAAGGTTTGATTGATCAGAATGAGCCAGAGAAGAAGAAAAAGAAAGATTATTCATCTTCTGATGAGGAAGAATTCACTGATGAGTCACAAGAAGAAGATAGTCCTCCACAGGTTGAGAGACCACCAGTTGTTGATCTTACTCAAGATCAACCAGAAATAAGGGATATCTCAGAGCCACCCTTGAAGAGACAGAGGCTTGAGGAAGGTGAACCTTCAAGGCATGTGAGACAAAGAAGGGAAATTGACAGAGCATCTGCTCTTGTACCAGGTGATAGGCCATATCATTATCAATTGAGGAAAGCAATAAGAGCAGGCAAGAAGATAGCCATTGAGCAAGAAGGCAGAGAAGAGTCCTTATGGTTAGAGAAGGATATCAGAGAGGTTTATCAAGAGGAATTCTTGAGTGATGATCAGTTCATCAAGACTGATGAGTTCAAGAGTTTTCTCATTTGGAACAAGCAGCAAGAAGTAAAGAAAGCTCTGCCTGAAGGTATGGAGCCAAGTGAAGAAACTCTGAGAGCTCTTGCTTCATATGATCCTAGCCTTGATCCTATAACAGTGGACGAAGCCAGAGATTTGGTTAAATCAGCTGGAATATTGTTAACCCCAGGATGGGATCTGACTTCTGCATTCCTCATTGATCAATTGAGAAAGCAACTAGAGGGTAGCCTATCATATGAAGTTCACATTGGTGACATGATAAGGGGAAGTGGCTATGACCCTAAGTCCCAAGCTATTGCAATGTGGTCCATGGCTCCCAAAACTCAAAAGCCATCTCTATTGAGTATAGGGGATAAGATGGAGGGGAATAAGATTATATGGACTGTACAAAATACAACAGACCTTGAAGTCTCCAAGGCAGTAACTCATTGGGCTAATCTGAATGAAGCCAAGATAGCTCAGCTGTCAGAAAGATATGCCAAATTATTTGAGAGTTCAAGCATGGTAGCCAAGGACAGAGATTTGAAAATGATGAAGATCAAACAGTTGGAAGATGAGCTGGCAGAAATAAAGGTCAGACTTGAGGAAGCCTCAAAAATAATTCCTCCTCCTCCTTTGCAAGTTGAGGTACCTGTTCAGATAAACTTGGAAGCACCTGAGGGACCTGTTGAAGACTTGGAAAAGGTGAAACTGGATGCATCCCTGGACACTATAGCCAAAATAGTGCAGTACAGGCAGGACAAAATAAAGGACAGGATGGATGCAGTTCATAAATCAGTCAGCCTATTACATCAGACCAATCAAAAGGTGAATGACTATTTAGCCACCTTGGAGCCACTATATAGCATTTGGTCTGGGAGGAATTTATTGTTTGATAAGCTTGACAGTTTACAAGAACACAGGCCTGATATCCCAAAAGTAGTAACTGATGTATTTGAAAGGATTGGCCTAATAAGTGCAGCGTCAAAGTTTTTCAAAGGAAAGTCAAACCAAATAAAGGCTAAGTTAGCCATGTTTGATGAAGATTACAACAAGTATTTGCCCCCGGTATATGATGACAATGGAAATGTGGTTAAGCTGGAAGATTGGAAGTTGTCAATGGGTCAGCTGGTCATCAATCAAGATGCCTTCCTAAAAGATAATAAGGCTTTGGACGTGGAAGGAACTAACAATATAATTGATAGTTTATTCAAAGTTGAAAGTGACTGTATCAAGTTTATATCAGAAGTTAAAAATGTGACTGATTCTACATGGGAACGGCAAGTCAACTTGTTACAGGAGCTGCAGAGTTACGACTGGCCATCTGATGATGATGTGGCAGCTTGGGAAAAGCTAATCACAAAGAAGAAGAAGAAACCCATTATCCAGCTGACAGAGGAGGAAGAAGAATAGATCGCACTTGGCACCTGATCCAGAATTTGAGGGAGAGCGTGTTCAAACAGAGAATGATGTAAATTAGCTTGTAATGGCGGTCATCATTCATATGACAAACTTGGTAACTGCTCTGAAAATATCTACAAACAAAGGTGCTAGCTGCGGAAGCTGTTCAGAATTGAAAATACGCCTTGCTGTCTTTATTAATATCTTTCTGTTTGTATTTTCTTTTGTTTTCTAGCGCAATTTTCTATCAGCCATCCAAAGCTTGTTGCATCCTTTCGAGGATTCCAGGATGGTTGATTAGTATAAATAGTCAGTGCCTATTGATGATCGGGGTTGGAAAATATTTTGTAAAGGAGAGGTCTGAAATATAGAACCTGATTTTCTGTGAAATCAAGGAAGATTGTACGAATGCATTTTATCAATTAATACAAATACACTGGAGTTCTGTGACTATCATTTGATTGTCTTTACATGTGGAGTGTTTTAGTTTCTTTATGTATTTAGATTGTAAGACAGTTTAAATACATCTTTCACAAGGTGAATGTAGGGGTTGAGCTTAAGTTTCTTTCAAGGAAAGAGTAAAATCTTAGGGGAGGTCTCTGGGAATTGAATATCTATATGTGGATTTGATGACAGGTGTAGGAATGGAAACAATGATATGTTAGGCATGTTATTTGAGTTTCATTGTATTCATTTTAATAGATATATGTGAAGGTAGAGTTCAACTCTGATGCCTAGCGGATAAGGGACTGGTTTTAGATCCACTTACATTGGTTTACCATCCAATATATAATTGATTGAAATTTTACTTTATATGCATAATTTCCAGACTTGAGTCATATTATGACAAGTTCATAAATATGTATTTCAGTGCTTTGAAGAAGCAATAAACGAGGTTAACCCTTCCCTGAGTTTAACTCTAAAAGGAAGAAGGATGAATATCCTTAAGCCATTGTATCGTGTTGCAGTTTTTATAATCTATATCATGATGTTGTGTATTAGGATGATTTGGGTTATACTCAGAGTTTTAGCAACTTATTGAGTTGGATTTTGAAGGCAGTAACAGAGCAGTGAAGGAGCAAGTTCTCAATTCAGAGCTCAGCTGAACATTGAATTGATAGAGGTACACCCACCTAAGTATATATTACTCAAAGTAAAGAAGGTCTTAACCTTAATACCTTAGTAGTTTGTAACTTGCTAGGTTACAGCCATTGGGATTATTTGAGTATTTGATTAATCTGCAGGTTCAAACACTAAATATAGATGTTGATGAACCTATTTATTATCCTTTTGTATCTTCCATGTCCATCCTTGGACCTCCTCCACCAATACTAAGGGCTTCATGTCTTCCTTCCATCTTGGGCCCTTATGTCCCTTCACTTTCCCCTCCTAACTCTCCTAATTCATCATCCATGATGGGTCCTTAAGTCCCTCCATCTCCTATCTTTCCTCAAGATCAACATAGATGCATACCCTTGAATCCTTTTCATCCACCCGCTCATCTAAACCAGTCATATCCTCCTTCTTCTTCCACACATCCCAAGTCTTTTGGAGGTAACTTGAATGTTCAATACAAGAAAAAGAAGCAATACAAGAATCCATCAAAAAAAGAAGATCACCATGTCTCCTCTAATTGACATGGAGGCATAAAGTCAAAAGAGATATCTAAGAAGAAAACTACAAGACAAGTATGGGTTCCAAAATCCATCATTAAAGATATTCTCTCTAAATCATCAAAAAGAAATGAAAAGCCTACAGCTATATGGATTCGAAAGTCTCTCTTGAAAGAGTTTGATGATAAGAAACAAGTAAAGTTGACATTCAAGCTTCCAAAGGCTCCCACTTCATCTTCTTCCAAAAACATTCTTCCATTCCATGCACCTAAACTGCAACCTCTACTATCCATTCACCATATTCCTTCATTCACATTTCCTCCACCCTCTTGCCACCCTTCAAAATATGTGTTGATGTTGATCTTACCTTCCTTTTCATCTACCCTTTCACAATGCTTCCATTCATTATCCTTCTACCTTCTATCATTTTTCCTCATGTTCCTATTCCTCCTATCTTCCAACCTCACTCACTTGACATAAAACCTTATCCTCCTTTTTTCTCTTCCATCTTCCTTTCCCTATCAGCATCTGTGAGCATATCTTTTTGAATCCTTTGCATATCATGGTTTATCCTTTCAAGGAGAATTATCTAAAAAAGCTTGCCTTCTTCCAAAAAAGAATAAATCAAAAAAATAGAAAAATGAAAAAAAAAAAAAAATGAAAAAAATTGAAAATGTGCCTTGGTGGAAACCTAGAAACAGGTGCCTTGGTAGAAAAAGTAAAGAGAAATAAATTTGTCTTATGGTGAAAACCACTCCCTTGTGGCACCTTGGATAAGTACCGTGATGGAAACCTGGTAATCAGGCATCATGCGTAATTCTTCTACATATTTCATCCATTCCGTCTTCTCTCTTTGATCTTGACAATGTTGACCTATACACAAATATTTGGCTATCTTGTGAGCTATCCTACGATGATCTTGCTTTCATTCCATTCATGTTTAGCCTTCATATTTATTTTCCTCCATTCATTCTAGCCTTTTTCTATCCTTTTCCCTTTTGGTCTTGATCTAATAAAAAAGAGTAAAAGACGATGCTATGAAGCCTCTTGACATGTCTACTCCTTTGGACTGCATCCTTTCCTTCTTTTGCATTACATTTTCCCACCAGCTTGCTAATCCCTCTTGTTCTTCACCTTGCTAGACCTTGGGACTACACGATGTGATCTTGCTTGGGAGTTTGATGCCCATTATGTCTAGGGGCATCCTTTGTACATATTTATTGATCCTAAAAAAATAAAAAATAAAATTCAAAAAATTGCAAAAAATTCAAAAAAAAAAAAATAGAAAAAAAAAGTTGTCATGGTGAAAACCTGGAAACAGGCGCCTTGGTAGCAAAAAAATCAAAAAATCTATCAAGTGGTGAAAACTTGGACATAGGCACTACTTGAGGCCTTTACACCCCTATTTCTTAGCACTCGTCCTTGAAACTTAGCCTTTCTCCATCATGCCTTGTCCTTGTTGCCTTGGTTTGGAATTGGTCTTTGTCTTGGTCTAGGGGGCATAACTATGTTAGCTTTGATCTTTTGGATGCATTATTCTTTAGGACACCTTGCAAATGGTGTTTTTCAACACCACCCCAATTGTGTTTTTTAACACTTCCCTAGCATCAAGTGTTTCTCAACACTTATCAGATATCCTACCCTCTGTCTAGAATGATGTGATATTTCTCACCTGTAGATGTGATACTCAAAGTTTGACTCTATGACCTACACACACACACTTAAACACTTGACTCACTGATACTTGCTTGACTTTATTTCTTTGTGTGTTGTCTATGATGATTTCTTTGCTAAGTGTTCTCTCCCTAATAGTTTTCGATGATGCCTAGCTAGAAAACTGGGGGCATGAGGACATGTTTTATCTATTTTCTGCTTGTGGGTATATTTTGTTGATCTTAACTGTCATGAGCATTCATGCTTGTTCCACTTGACACTAAGATCTACAATGTATTATCCTTGACTATTTTCCACAAGTGCATGCTTATAGTCATCTTGACTTTCTGGTGTCTTGATGCGAGCATAATCTTGCTATACTAAACTTAGGGACCCTCACTGTACTAGCCATCTTGACCTACATGTCTTTGATGCTTAGGTGGGATTCCCACATACCTATCTAATACAAATCATATTCATATACCCATAGTTATACTAGTGCATATTGTATGATCTTGCGACACTACCAATAAAGCTCGATAATGATTATTAGAGTCTAATGGCTTTGTAACCTTGCAAGTACACCTTTTCATTTTCATGTAGCTTTCATTGTTAGAATTCATGTTAATTTGCATTTTTAGGCTGCATTATGAGTTTGAGAGGGTTTTCTTTCATCTTTCTTTTGGACATTTAATCAACTGTGTTCACGTTTTGATCTTTATTTCCTTATCTTCTTTCGTGATCTCAATCAAAATTTCCTATCTTAAACAATTGATTTATTTTGAGGCATCCTCTTTCTTTGAGAAAATTCTCTTTCTTCTCTCCATTTCTTTTCACCTCTTCCAAAATTCTATCTTCCATTCATTTTCACCCCATTTCTTTTCTTCGAATTCAACCTTGGGGCATAATCTTTCATGCTTGGTGACCTACCTTGGTTTTGTGATCCTTATATCTTTCATCTTACATCAAGAATCTTATCTTTAGTTCAATTTCATCAAATTTATCAATTTACTATTTCTCCTCTATCTCATTTCGATTTTGATCATGAGGGGGTAGTACCTATCAAACTTCAATCCCTGATTCATCTTTATCAAACCTATCAATCAAACCTTGCTTGAGATTCTTATCTCTTATCTTAGACTTGAAAATTACCTATTTACAGGGGTGTTGGCCTTGTCTTTTTCAATTAGCTTATCTTTGTCCTAATGTGCTCCCATCCATCGAACACACGTCTAGGTTGTTTTGTGATCCCAAATCAATCTCACATTTCAACTTCATTCTTTGACTACATGTGATCCCAAATCGATCTCACATTAGTCAAAGAGGGGCAAATGTATGCACCCTAAAATGGTCACCTAGACTTTGGGCCTCATTCTTCATTTTATCAATTTCCTGAATCAATGCTTTGCAATATTTTCAATTTAAATCAATTTCCTTGATCAAATCCTAATTCTATCATTCATTCGATTATATTCTATGGATTAACCATTTTATCCTAAGTATTTATTTAATTAAAAGAAATTCCTTCCCCTTTCATTAAATAAAGAGCCCCCACTTTCCTCTTATCCTAAGTTGCACAAATAAAGCATTATTCTTATTTTATAGAAAAGAAGAAAAGACCTTTTTGTCTCACATGGGGCATAAAAGTCAACACTTCTTTGTCATTCGAGGAGACTTGTGCACAAGGATTGCTCCCACTTTCAAACTCCACCCTTGATCAAATCTTTTGCCTCTCAAATCTCCATGGTCCATTTATCTTTAAAAGGAGAGCTCTTTCCTCATTCAAAGGATCCCACTCTTGATGCTAATGTTGTGTTGTAGGTTTTCTTGGTGACTTTGGAGCTTTGGAGAGCTTGTTGCATTTTAGTCTTCATACTTGCATTATAGCTTAGTTTTCATGGCATTCTTAGCTTAGTTCCTTTCATGTTTTAGCTTAATTCACATAGTTTAATTAGCAAAGGCTTCTAATACTCTCATTTTCATAGTATAGTTTCATTCTTGCATTCTCATTCTAATATAGTTTTCATTTCATATTTCATTGTGATTCTAGAAGATATTGGCATTCTTTTCCTTGTCTCTTTGAATCTCCCATTGCATGGTTTACTAGCAAGGTTATATGCTTAATAGCTCTAGCTGAGAGCTCTCTAAACACCCTTGCACTACATGCCTAGGGATCTCTAGGTCACTTTCTCAAGGTTTCCAATCCATGGATGCCCTTGGAAGTAATGACTTAGAGAAGTGCACATTTTGAGTGTACACAAGCATGTGTATCTGCCATATACTTGATCTCATAGTGGAAAAATAAAAAATAGCCTATAACTTACTCATCCAACTAATTATACCACCAAATAAAGTAAACACATAAGCATTGGTACATCTTGTGCTATTAATAGCTCCTACCCATTCTTAATCCATGTAACCATGAAAATCAAGGGAAATGTTATCTTGTATTAAATTATCATGATAAAAAAAAGATTAATCTAAGCTACCTTTCAAATATTTGAAGACTTTTTTAACTACATCCTAGTAAACTAGATACCATGATTAGACATATTCAGAAAAGAACTCCCATTGCTTGGGTAGTGTTTGACCTAGTATAGAGCATAGCATAAATTTTACAACTACACTTTCATAAGGTATTATAATCGTATCTTCCATCTCTGACATGGATATATGAAAATATGGAAAAGATAAATTTGTTCCAACTATGAAAGGAATACACAATGGTCTAGAATCTTGGATGTTGAAATATTGTAAACTCAACTTCACATACTCACTCTAGTCTATCCATACATTTTGTTCACTCCATCTCTTCTAATTTCTAGCCCAAGAATGTGTTTAACTACACCAAGATCTTTCATTTCAAATTTAGCAACAAGTTGAGACTTTATTTCTAAAACCATACATTTCCCTTCACCATCAAATGCTAGATCATCAACATATAATGCAATTTAGCAAAAAATCACCATTAGATTTATAATAAACATAGTGATCTAATTTAGAATGATCAAAATCTATCAGTTTAGGGTATACTAAAGTCATTTCATCATCGGTATTGTATATTTTTTGTATGCCAGGAGTGAGGGTAAGGATATGGACATCAGTCATGCCAATGTCACTAGAACTATCCTCCAAAGTGGTGTTAGGATCCCATAAAGTTTTTATTCAAGCTTGAGAATGAGTTTGGATAGGGTGAGAGGTATCATCAACATTTTTGTCTCGTATAGGTAATTCATTGGGTTCTGCAAAGACATGGTCAAGGGCATAATGGATAGAAGAATAGGAGTTATATTCTCATTCATTGGAATCATTTTTGGCATGGGTCTCCTCAGATGTTGTGTCATCATTCAAGGCATTCACATTTTCACACAAGGGTACCCTAGTACTTGAAGAACTAATTCAAAATGGTTTAAATCTAATTCCTTTATTTGGTGGTCACCCTTGAACAAAAATAGGAGCTATTATTAGCAATAACAATGTACCAACACAACTGAGAGGTGGGGTGAATCAGCTATGTGCCAAATCTTAAACTTTAATTCCTTTTAATTTGATTACTTTAAACAAACTAAAATAGTAATATAACCACAAGATTACCACAAATCAGAACACCATAACACAAATATGTTTTTTCAAAGAAAATCATGTTAAGGGAAAAGCCATGGTGGGGATGGAGCCCACTAATGATGCACTAAAATATTATGTCCATGTTAGGATACCTAGTAATGTTAGCTGTTGATTATTACATTCATTACATGTTCTTTTTAAAGGAAAAAACCTATTAGGAGTCTTTCCAACCCTATTAGGAGTTGATTACAAAGATAGTCTCACTACCTAAGCACACTACCCAAAATGAAGGTCCAATCCACCTTCTGGATCCACTGTTCAAAATATGTATAAGAGTATACAATAATAGTAATGAAATGACTTACAAAAACTAACTTTGCCTATACAATTCTAATGAAGTTATCAATGAATGATATCTTCTCTATGTCCAATAGACCTCTCTACAACCAGTTTGCAACCACAAAAATACTTACAACACTCAAGGAATGACTTTGTTTTCTACAAGTTACAACAAGAAATTAGGTTGGCCTATTAGGACTTCCTCAATGCACAAATGAATACATAGACCCTTGCTAAGATACATATGGTATCTTTAAAAAGTACACAATAAATACAATTAATAAAATGCATGCCAAGATTTGCAATCTACACTAGAAACCTCTTGAAGAAGTTATCTCTTCTGGTTGGCCCTAAATAGGTCTTTGCAAGGTCACATGTCATATATGATGTCAACGCGATCCCAACAACCCAAGAATCTCATAGAATGTTATCCCATGTGTCTCTATCAATCCTCAATCTCACATAGCATGATCCATGCTTGTATCCAACTTATCTTGAAAACTTAGAGACCATCGCTGCCATAATCCTTTGTTACTACACTATGACCAATCTTCACCAAATCAACCATAACTCATGCAAGAGAATAGATATTGATCTACGACCTTATAAATAAGGTCTACAAATATCCTTCTTCACAAATCTAAGCTTGCGTACCCTAAAACATCATACACTATCTATACCACCTTATCAGACCAGCCTGTTCCTATCATAACCACTCTATCTGAGAATCTTGATTAAACCAACTAAAACATATATTGACATCAATGAAAAAACATGAATGTCGACACCTCAAAAAAAAAAATTCTAACAATCTCCTGATTTGGCATTGATGACAACATATGTGAAAAACCATCAACCCAAAAGACCTTCTCAATATCCTCTTCAATGCTCCCCCAAAAATAGTAAGGGTTTTTCACCTGTAACTCTTCCCATTTGACATCAATGGTGAAGCATTCCAAGGTTCTTTTTCTCCATCCCTGTACATCCCACCTCTGCAAGGTGTAGATTATTCAAATCTTCATGTCTACAAAAAATTAGGTGCTTGATCACCTAAATATGTTATGTTATGTACTTGCGACCACACCCCCTAAGGAGTAGATCCAAGCATCTAGTCTAGAAAGTGACAAAGATATGATAGATATTGGACTGATGCATCCTTGCATCATCTAGTTCTCATGAGGATAGTTTTTTACTCCATGCATACTTTTGAGATAATCAAAAGCATATTTTGACAAGGTTTTAGTGAATATGTCTTCTATTTGCTCCTTTTTATAGATGTATTCCAACATGACCTCCTTCTCTACAACCTTGTCCCTTAGGAAGTAAGATTTTATTGAAATATGTTTCATTTTAGAATGCATCAATGGATTTTGACATGTTTATTATACTTGTATTATTGCAATGTATTACAAAAGGATCTTCAAAGATTACCCCAATGTCCTTCAACATTTTCTTCATCCACACAATTTGTGTACAATTTATGGCAGCAACTAGATACTCTGACTTAGCAGTAGACTGAGCTATACAATCCTATTTTTTTCTCAACCAAGAGACCAAACTTTTCCCAAGGAAAAATGACACTAGTGAGCTTCCTATCATCTACACTACTTGCCCAATCTACATCAATGTAAGCATGCAATGTGAAATCATTATATTTATCATACCATAAAACATATTCCACTATTCCTTTTAGATATCTGAATATCCTTTTGACAGTAGCAAGATGAGTATCCTTAGAATCATCTTGGAACCTTGCAACAATTCCAAGTGCACTTGTTATGTCTGGCCTAGCGTGTGTCAAGTACTGCAAACCTCCAATCATGGACCTGTACTTAGTCTAAAAAAAAATTAGATTCATGAGTAGAGGAAAGATTACACCCAATCACCATAGGTGTCCCAACAAGTTTACAATCCTCCATTCCAAACTTCTTTAGTAGCTCCTTAAGATACTTGGTTTGTGAGATGAAAATACCATGTTTATTTTGAGCTATTTGCAAACCAAGGAAGAATTTCATTTCACCAATCATTGATATTTCAAATTCATTTTTCATTTCTTCAGAAAAACTATTATAAATCTCATCATTAGCTTCAAATATAATGTCATCTACAAACACCTCAATAATCAAAATGTGAGGCCTCACCCCATGACATCATTTCATAGCAGATTTACTTTCCATCTTTGGACTCATGTTGGACTATTGAGATAGATACATTATATTATGATACTATGTGATGATTTATATTTATGTGATGATTATATAGGACTTTCACTTTGATGCTATTTAGTAGGTTATGAGCATAGTAATTGATACATCTTTGACTTATATATGATATCTCGATGTTACATTCATGTTAGGAAAATTTATGGGAAATGATCATGGATAATATGTTAGATGGATTAACATGTATCATTTTATTCTTGACTTTATGTGCTTTATAAATGCAATGTTCAAATGATGGGAATTATTATGAAATGCAGTTAGAAATTATGATGTTAAGAATGTGATTTTTAGATGTATTTGAGTTACATATATATATATGATATTTGACATTTCATGAGCTACTGATGCTTTGTCAAGTGTGCAGGTAATACCATGGAATTTTTGTGGGAAATCAAAGATGGATATTTGTAAAAATCATGTTAAGCCAAGGTTATCTCCAAGGGGAGAAATCAACCTTGTTGTAAAGTGTAAATTTTGTAAAGTGATGCATGAATGTAATTTTCAAATTATGTTTATTTTACTTTAGTATTTAGTCTACTTGGCATGACATGTGTATTGTGTGTAATGTAATTTATTTGTGGTGTCAATTGACACGTCTTGTGAGTTGGCATGCCCAAGTGTTTAATGTGTGTAAGTGGTCTCTATTTTTAGGGGCCATGAGTGGGATTCTCTTTCATTTTCGGATTCAATATTTGAGTGGTCTTTTGAGTGGCTTTTAATGACCATTTATGATAGTGGGGTTTAAAAATAGGCTACCCCATAGTGGTGCCATATGTTTGGGGTCAAATTTTGACCATTGTGATGCATTTTGACTATTTTTACCCTTCCAAAAGATGCTCTTTTGAAAAGTGACGAAAATTGGAAGAGGCATGTCAAGCCCACTCCTCTTTTGAAATTTGAATTTGAATTTCCCTCTTTTGGTTTGATAGGTTTAGGGTTTGTCTTCTTAAGGAGATGGAGGGAAATTTTTTGGCTAATTGTCCACTCTTCAATTTTTGGAGACTTGAGAGTTTGTGAGAATTTTCGGTCTTG